>CAUYLG010025389.1:0-125618 GCA_963573385.1 Cacajao melanocephalus
AAGTGGAAGAATCAGAAATTGGCACTTGTGCTGAAGGAATTGTATCTTCCTCTACAGATGCAAAGCCATGTATATGAAATGCATTAATATTTGACTGTTGAGAATTTTACTGCCAAAGTTTACCTCCACTAGTTCTTTGTATTAGAGTACATAACTACCTAATGCCAACTCTGGAATCAAGCTTCCTTGTTTGAATCCTGGGACCCTATTGTATTAAAGTACAAATACTATATATTTTTAATCTACGATGCTTTATGTAAATAGGATTTTCTCAGTTGTCAGACATGACTTATGCATATGACTAAATAAACTTCAAACTCCTATTGAACATTGTGTACAACTTAGAATAATGAAATACAAGGAGTCTGTGTAGAAAATTTGTCTATTTTTATGCTTTTATGTTATCTTTCTATTCAATTGCGAACTACCTTAGAGGAAACAAGGAGAAAATGAACTTAACAGTATTTAGACTGAGTTAGCTGAGGCTTTAACTCCCAAACTTGGTCGTACCTCAGGCTCACTGTAGGCACTGTTGGTAATAACAAGTAGTTTTTGGAACGGAGCATGAGAATCTGTTTTCCAAAAGCTTTTCAAGTGAATGTGATTAGCCAGCGTGAGGCTCAACAGGCTGGCAGGAGCAGACTCTTCTTGGAAGCTTAAAATGATGAGTGATGGTGATAATCCTAGAGAAACAAAAGTGGAGAATGGGTAAACGTTCAATGGAAAAAAAAACAGGAATAGCTGAAAATTACAGACCTTTAAGTCACTACAAGAAGCTAGTGGCAATTAACGTTAGTGTGGCTCTATGTTTCAAGTGTGGATCACTAGCCTAAAGATAGAATTAAAAAATAGGTAACTTAGTTTTAAGAAAGGAATTGAAGAATATTTTGGATTGGGGCAAGAGGAGAATCAGCTGAGAGGCCTTTGGAATGCTTAAGAAAGAAAATATAAGTAGAATAGGATGACTTGGCAAATAGTATTTCCATAACATGCCAGGATTTGATGGTGAGGAGCAAAAGGAGAGGGAATTGAAGGGAATTTAAAAACTAATGGTGTTGAGTGGAAAATATAAATCTGGGGAACACATACTTCCTCTGGCCAATGAGAGATTTTTTTGTTCCAGAAATACTCTTTAATCCTTCTGATATAGGCATTCAAGAAATGGGAATTCCAGAAGCTATTGTCTATTCAATTCAGAATCTACCTGAAGAAATACAGCCGCATTTTTTTAAGAATATTGTCTTGACAGGAGGAAACTCCCTTTTCCCAGGATTTAGGGATCCGGTTTACTCAGAAGTTTGATGTCTTACTGCAACAGATGGTGATGTTTCTGTTGTGCTGCCTGAAAACCCTATTACTTATGTCTGGGAAGGTGGAAGATATGGTGGTAATGAGAAGATTATGAAGAAAATGGACATAGCATCTGTGAAGAGAAATTTGATATTTAAGCAACATTTTTGAATGAAAATCTTGTCTAGTTGTGACATTATTAAACCTTATGGTTTAATTTCAAAGTTTCTTTTAAAAGAGGTTAAGGAACTGTGTTACCTTTCATCCTAAGAAAAAGCCTTGAATTTATGTAAATACTTTGATCCATTGCTAATTTTCAAAGGCTTCTTAGGTTATTACAGTAAACTAACTCAGTCCACATTTTCATTTAGGAGCTAGACCACCATAACAATGCTTGTGCTGTTTCCAAGGATATGTATTATTTTTCATTAAAAGCAGAAAGGATGAATGCATTTTAATTCTTTAGATCTGAAAGCACAAATTTAACTGCCTCACTGCTATTTCCTTAGAAGGTAGTTTTGTGTGACTGTGACTATAGTACTTTGTTTAAAAATTGTCATCCTTATTTATACATTCTAAAGTTGGAAAGACTGATCTTACGTATGTAATGTTTATTTTGTACCTACAGGACATTTAAAAGGGTGGAGACTTAAAGCTAATAAAGTTTTCTTGGTTAAAAAGAAAAAACTAATGTAGTTGCTAAAACCATGTAACTTCTAGAAGTATATATAGGAAAGTTCTTAGTGACTTTGGGTTTGGCAAAGAGTTCTCAAATAGGACACACGAAAAAGCATAAACTTCAAATTAAACTTCATAAATTTTGAAAACCTTTTGAAACACAAATGAAAAGGCAAGAGCGGACGGGGAACATACTTGCAGAACGTAGCCAACAAAGAATTTGTATCTGTAAAGAACTCTTCCAACTCAATACTAGACGACTTAATTTTTTAAATGAGGAAAAGATTTGCACACTTCATCAAAGGATATATATGAGATGGCAAGTAAGTGCATGCTCAACGTTATAGTTATTAAGGAAGTGCAAATTAAATGACAACTAGATGAGTCATTAAGGAAGTGCAAATTAAATGACAACCAGATACTGCTACATACCTATCAGAATTGTTTTAATTTGGAAAAATGAAAACAACTATATTGAGTGTTAAGGACGTGAAGCATATGAAACTCTCCTGCAATGGTGGTGGCAATGTTAAATGCAACAACTGCTGTAGAGAGATTGAACAGTTGCTTAAAGTTACACACGTGTTTTATATGACTCAGCCATTCCACCCCTGGGTATTTACCCAAGAGAAACAAAAGCGTATGTCCACATGAAGGCTAGTTCATACATATTCTTAGCTTTATTTGTAATAGCCAAAATATCCATTGGTAACTGAGTGGATAAATTATGGTAGAACCATATAATGGAATACTGTAGTGATAAAAAGGGAACAGAAAATGGATGAATCTCAATGTGTGAAAGAAGCCAGGTAAATACATACTGTATGTTTTCATTTATTTAAAATTACAAAACTACAACGTATAATGAGAAAGGAGATATTAGTAGTTGCCTAGGGGTCATGTAGAGGTGATTGGGGGATTTATTTTAACTTCTAGTTCCTGGGAACTGATGCTAGTGATGGAGAATTTGTAGGAATTTCCTGTGGAATTTGAGTCTCATTTTTAGTTAGGTATCAAATATTAAGTATAACACCTGGGTGTGATGGCTTACGCCTGTAATCCTGCACTTTGGGAGGCTGAGGTAGGCAGATCACTTGGGGCCAGGAGTTTGAGACCAGCCTGGCTGACACAGCCAAATGCTGTGTCTACTAAAAATACAAAGATTAGCTGGGATGATGGTACATACCTGTAGTCCCAGTTCTTCAGGAGGCTGAGGCACAAGAATCACTTGAATCTGGGAGGCAGAGGTTACAGTGAGCCTAGATTGCGCCACTGCCTTCCAGCCTGGATGACAGAGTGAGGCTCTGTCTCAAAAAAAAAAAAAACCTGTCAATGAAAATGCTTTGGAGAAAGGGTCAGGGAGTTAATCAAGCCTGGCCAGTTAGAACAAGTTCTTTGAAGTTGATTTAATGAGATGCAATCAAGCTTCCTTAAGGAAATGTCAAGTGGATAAGAATTAGTTGGAAAAACAGTATGAGTGAAGCCTGGATTAGACAAATAATTTGTCAGTATATTTTACAAGGCTAGCTTAATATATCAAGATAACGAGAATGGACCAGCTTGGCGCGGTGGCTCATGCCTGTAATTCCAGCACTTTGGGAGGCCAAGGCTGGTGGATCACCTGAGATCAGGAGTTCAAGACCAGCCTGACCAACATGGTGAAACCCTGTTTCTGCTAAAAATATAAATTAGCTAGGCGTGGTGGTGCATGCCTGTAATCCCAGCTACTTGGGAAGCTAAGGCAGGAGAATTGCTTGATTCCAGGAGGTAGAGGTTGCAGTGAGCCAAGATTGCACCTTTGCATTCCAGACTGGGCAACAACAGTGAAACCTCGTCTCAAAAAAAAACATGATGAGGATGGACTGTAAGGTTGGAGTGGGATAATCTACAGCCTTATTAATACCGATTGAAAAATCAAATAAAATGGCAAGTATAATCTACTAAAAGATAAAATGATGACCAAGTCGGGGTTTATCTCAGGAATGCAAAACTGCTACAATATTAGTAAACATGAAGTTCTTTATATTAAAGGGGAAAAAGCATATCATCTTAACAGGTGGTGAAACAGCGTTGACAAAATTCACACTTTTTGGTAAAAACCCTTGGTAAGCTATGAAAAGAAGGTGGTTTTAACCTGAAAGAAGCTGTGCTACCCATGCTTAACATAATGCGTAATGGTGAAGCTCTGGAATTTGTTTCAAGGTGAAGAGCTAGAAAAGGATGGACCCCAATTATTTTCAGTTCTTTTGGGGGTTGATGCAATAAGACCAAATAAAGGGTAATTACGGGAAAGAAAGAGAAAAGCAAATCCCAGAGCAGCTAGAAATGAATTTTAAGACTACACCGTGGGTAGGATATCTCGTCCAAATAAACTGAAGTGTTATTAGAAGAAAGAATAAATTGTAGTAAGCCAAAAAGCAACAAACATCCTCCACACTGCCTTAGGGCCCTTGTATTTCTGGTTTGTTTAGAAAACTTCCTTGCCTATCCCACACCCTTCAAGATGTTTCAGTTGACTTTTAGGTTGTAACTAATCAGGTTGTTAGGACAACCAAGAAGGATAGGAATTGGTGTATACCTATCTGAACTCCTTGGGACCTCAAGTATGAACCTTGTATCTTACCCCCTTCAACTTAAAGGCTTTCCAGATACCAAAAAGGAATTTGAATAGAACATATTATTAGACGACCTTATAAGCTAATCTGTAGATAAAATGTTAACCAAAATTTCTCTAAACACTGTCATAGAGAGGTCTTCAGCAGTTTCTGGTTAAATATGTTCATTGAACAGAGCCATCTAATTTCTGTCTTCCCCAAACTTTATTAAAATGACAGTGAGCTGTAAAAAACATAATCCCACTCTGACAAAAGCCAGAGTCAGCAGAAGGTGAGGCAAAAGTGACAATGCAGAGAACAGAATGAAACAAAAGCAAAAGATGTAAGTTTCTAGAAACTTACCCAACAGGTATACTCACACATATGAGATGACACATATTTAAGGTTACTAATTACAACTTTGAACTATCAAAATACTGGAAATAACCTAAATGTTCATCAGTATAGGACTAGTTATATAAATTACAGTTCGCCTTTGCACAAGGCAGGCATTAGGGAAGCCAACACCTGTACACTTGAAAATCCACATATAAATTTTCCTTTTCTCTTTGGCAATCTTCTACTTTTAAAATTTAGATAATTTTTTGTTTTTATGAGGCAGAGTCTGGCTCTTTTGCCCAGGCTGGTGTGCATCGGCACAATCTTAGATCTCTGCAACCTCCGCCTCCTGGGTTCAACGAATTCTCCTGCCTCAGCCTCTCGAGTAGCTGGGATTACAGGCACACACCACCATGTCCGGCTAATTTTTATATTTTTAGTAGAGACAGGGTTTCACCATGTTGGCCAGGCTGATCTCAAACTCCTGGACTCAGGTGATCCGCCTACCTTGGCCTCCCACAGTGCTGGGATTACAGGCCTGAGCCACTACACCTGGCCCAGATAAATTTTCTTTTTCAAAATTATTTGAGACAGGGTCACAAGTTAGGTTCACTACAACCTCTGCTTTCTAGGCGCAAGCAGTCCGCCTGCCTCAGCCTCCCAAGTAGCTGGGACTATAGGTGCACAAGACCACACCTGGCTAATTTTATTTTTTGTAGCGATATCTTACTATGTTGCCCAGGCTGGTCTTGAATTCCTATATTCCAGTAATCCTCCCATCTAGGCCTCCCAAAGTGTTGGGATTACAGATGTGAGCCCCACCCCACCCGGCTGAAATTATTTTTTTAATTTGAGACAAGGCCTTATTATGTTTTTCAGGCCGGGCTCAAGTGATACTCCTGCTTCAGTCTTACAGGTAGCTGGGATTACAGGCATGCCACTATGCTTGGCCTTACGTATAATTTTTTACTCTCTCAAAACTTAATTATTAGCCTAATGTTGACTGGAAGCCTTGCTGATAATATAAACAGTTGGTTAATATACATTTTGTATGTTGTATGTATTACACACTGTATTCTTACAATAAAGGAAGGTACAGAAAAGAATGTTATTAAGCAGATCATAAAGAAGAGAAAATATTTTTTACCGTTCATTAAGCAGAAGTGGTTCATCATAAGGGTCTTCATCCTCATCATCTTCATGTTGAATAGGCTGAAGAGGAGGAGGTCTTGCTGTCTCAGGGGTGGCAGAGGCAGAATAAAATCTCCATGTAAGTGGACCTGGGCAGTTCAAACTCATGTTGTTAAAGGGTCAACTGTATAGTACAGTCATACAATGAAATACTCTGAAGCAGTAGAAAAGAAACTCTTTACGATGTAGAATCATGTCTGAAATAAATTATGTGTGTATAGAATGCTATTGTGTGTTAAAACAAGGATGAAGAAAGGGATATTTGTATATTTTCTTGCATATAGATAGAATACCCCTGGAAATATACAGAAGAAGCTACTTCTTTTCTTTTTATCCGTACATGAATTTATACATTTTAATTGGTTGTGTATATGCTTATTTATTTGTTTTTATTTATTTATTTTTGAGATGGAGTCCCACTCTGTCGCCCAGGCTGGAGTGTAGTGGCACAATCTCGGATCACTGCAACCTCTGCCTCCTGGGTTCAAACGATTCACCTGCCTCAGCCTCTTGAGTAGCTGACTACAGGTGTGTGTCACCACGCCTGGCTAATTTCTGTATGTTTAGTAGAGATGGGATTTCACCATGTTGGCCAGACCGCTCTCTAAAACTCCTGACCTCATGATCTGTCTGCCTCGGCTTCCCAAAGTGCTGGGAATACAGGCGTGAGCGTATGTGCGTCTTTTCCATATCTGATGTCTTCCTGGAGTAGGAAGCTCCAATAGCTTAAACACTCCCAGTTTTAGTGGAGATGAGGGACTCACCTGACTGGTGACTTTGGGAAGAAAAAACCTCATGTGCTTGCCTGAGCTCTTCCCTTCTTCCTCTGAGGAGTGAGGGCTTGCCCAGAGCACTGATGTTCTCAGCTGCTTCTCTTGGTTCAGGGACAGGCTGAAGTCAAATTATTAATCAAGTGAAGTATAAAGACATCATTGGGCATGCAAATGCTTAAGACATTTACTTCCTCTTCATTCTTTCTCAGGAAACTACTGAAAAATTTTCAAATTCAAGTGTTGGAATGGTCCAGGAAAAGGGAAGAGATGGTATACAGGAAGCAGAGGCTTGAAGATGAGAAGGGTAATGAGGGGTCCTGGTTGTTGAAAGGAACCCCTAAAATACTGTATTTGTTAGCTGTAGGGCAGGCCCAGATTGGAGCAAGAGGGTGGTGGGGCTGGAGCTGACCGTTACCCAATGTGTGATTGTATTGAGAGACGTTAGACATTTAGAGGAAAGTGTGGGAATAAAGCAATGATAGGTATTCAGAAAACTAAGCAAAAACCAAACTCCAGAGAAAACAGAATTGTACAAAGAAGGAAATGTAATCATACTATCCTGTATGACGTAGCCATGAAAAATATTGAATTAATCATACTGGGTTTTAAAATATTCATTTATTTATAATAGAGCTGGTCTTGCTATGTTGCCCAGGCTGGTCTCAAACTCTTGACCTCAAGCAGTCCTCCTACCTCAGCTTCCCAAAGTGCTGTGATTACAGGTATGAGCCACTGTGCCCAGCTATCCTATTTTTTAAATCAACAATTGTGATGTAATTAGATGGAGAGGAAGAGCAGGGCGGGTGGTGGTAGGCAAGAGGAGTGTTAGAGTGCCAAATTCCATCTGTCCTTTCCAGAAGGAAGAACAAACATCCCCAAAATTGAAAAAAAAAAAAAAAAAGCCAAGAATTAACAATGTATGTCAATCATCTAGAAATGTGGAGGTAAATAAATACTAGAAGAAACAATGGAAGGAATTCAGATGGTCAGCTCTGGGAGTGCAGATGAGGAGGGGCCTCAGGGACTGCTGTTCCTCACTAAAGGCCTGACGTTTTTTGACTTTTTAAACTGTGGACGTGCATTCCTTTGAAATAAAAACTTAGTTTTCAAAGCATTGAAAGGCTGAATGTGGTGGCTGACACCTGTAATCCCAAAACTTTGGGAGGCCAACACAGGAGGGAGCGCTTCAGCCTGGGATTTTGAGATCAGCCTGTGCAAAATAGCAAAGTCAATCTCTATTTTAAAATTGTGTGTGTGTGTGTCAGGCCAGATGCAGGGGCTCATGCTTGTAATCCCCACACTTTGGGAGGCCGAGGCGGGCAGATCACGAGGTCAGGAGATCGAGACTATCCTGGCCAACATGGTGAAACCCTGTCTCTACTGAAAATACAAAAAATTAGCTGGGTGTGGTGGCACCTGCCTATAGTCCCAGCTGCTCAGGAGGCTGAGGCAAGAGAATCACTTGAACCCGGGAGGTGGAGGTTGCAGTGAGCTGAGAACGTGCCATTGCACTCCAGCCTAGGCGACAGAGCAAGACCCTGTCTCAAAAACAAACAAAAAAAGTGTGTGTGTGTACACTTTTCATAAACATATGAAAAAGAAATTAGCAGGGCATAGTGGCTTGCATATGTAATTCTAGCTACATGAGGAGCTGAGGCAGGAGGATTGCTTGAGCCAAGGACTTCAAGGTTATGTATGATCTATGCCTCCACATTTTCAGAGAGGCTGATTTGAGTAATAACAAAACGCTGATCTCCCATTTAGCCAGCTCTATGTATATTAAACTCTCTCTATTGCAGTTCCCCTGTCTTGATAAAGTTCATAGCTCAGTGGCATGAACTGTGATTGCACCACTGCACTCCAGCATGGGTGACAGAGTTAGACGCTATCTCAACAATCAATCAGTTAAGTAATTCCTGACAGTGATATAGTTTCTAGGTGGAACTTCTGATTTCCAACCCTTACTCTCTTCCTATCAACTGGATTCTAGTTGACAAATTCCACATTCCACACTTCATAAAACCACAAAGAATGGACATGTACAGTTGCTCAGTGGAATGTAGCCTTTTCTGGTTCTAACATCTGCGAGAACTCCCCGCTGAGTTCCTTCTCAAGCAAACCCCATCTAATGATGTGATTAGCATCCTCCACGACATTCCCATCCCAAATACAAGTGAGGATCATGAATCTACATGACTTTTTTCTTTTAATAGCCCCCTCTGTGCCTAACACTAAAGCACAGCTCAGTCAAAGCAAGTGTGTGAAAGATGAAAGTACGTAATTCAATGTTATGGTTGCAGCTGAAGCTGGAGGCAGGTGCCAGTGTAGTCAGAGAAACAGGTACATATCCCTTAGGCACTTTTCTGCCAATATTATTTTTTCAAATAAATCTTTGATGAGGTCGGTTAACACACATAGAATGCAGGTATTCTGTTGCAGATTATCTAATAGACGAAACAGAGAGAATACAATCTTTTTATGAAAATCTAAGAGCCTACCTAACTTTAGGCTGGCTTTAGGCATCCGGACACATGCACTTCATCTCCATCCAGACGTGTGTGCCAGTGGAGCTGCGGCTGCTGCCGTCTAGTGCTAATTCCCAGTCAGCCCTATGCACAACCAGATCATACTCTGATAGCCAGAGAACAATCTCAAAAGCACCACCACCAGAGGTTCTGTACTGAAATAGGGCTGAAAGGATTCGGGTGAGTCAACAGTGCCTGCTGCAGGAGGTGGCTGTGGGTTGAGCTAGGATTTGGCTTTTCTGTGTGCCTTGGCTTAATGTCATCTAATAACTCCCATAGTGCACCATTGCTCCTAACAGTTATATGCATAATGCGTCTTCTGATGAATTCCCATTTTATAAATTTAAATTTTATGAGGTCTTTTTTTTTAACTTTTAATAATTTTTTACCACACAGAAGCACATGGTTAAATAAAAATTACCAGCATAGATTTTTTTCCCAATGGGAAATCAGTTGTAAAATACATATTTTTAAACAACTTCAAAAAGAGATGTATTAGAAAATAAGAGTTTCATGATGTAATGGTAGACATTGGGGCTAGACATTCTGGCCTTTATATAATAGGTGGAAAAAAATATTCCAGTTTTGTAATTTGACAACTATTCATGTAACTGCCCCGTGAGTTCTTCTTTTTCTTGATGCAAACAGAGAAGATGTATTGAGACAGGGGAACTGCAATCGAGAAGGATTTTAATACACATAGAGCTGGCTAAATGGGAGACCAGAATTTTGCTGTTACTCAAATCAGCCTCTCTGAAAATTTGGGGACTAGGGATTTTTAAGGATAGTTTCATGGAGCGGGGCTAGGGAATGGGGAATGCCGATTGGTTCTGCTGGGGATGAACTCATAGGAGGCTGGAACTTGCCCTCTTGTGCTGAGTCACTTGCTGGTTGGGGACTGCAAGACCAGAAGAGCCAGCTTGGCAGTCTGGGTGGTGCCAGCTCATCCATCAGAATGCAGGATCTGAAAAATACCTCAAATACTAATCTTAGGTTTTACAATACTAACATTATCTGTACATGCAACTAGGGAGGTTAGGAATCTTGTGGTCTCTGGCTGCATGACTCCTGAGCCATAATTTCTTATCTGTGGCCAATGTGTTAGTTTTACAGAGGCAGTCTAGTCCCCAAGCAAGAAAGGAGTTTGTTTCTGGGAAGGATCATCTAGGTAATCATCTTGGTTTCATAGTTAAACTGTGAACTAAATTCTTCCCAAAGTTAGTTTGGCCTATGCCCAGGAATGAACAAGGGCAGCTTAGAGGTTAGAAGCAAGATGGAGTCAGTGAGGTCAGCTTTCTTTCGCTGTCAGATTTTTCTCACTGTCCTCATTTTTGAAAAGGTTTGATTCATATTCCCCATGGTATCTAACTGCATGCTTTAACATCTTTATTTCCTAATGGGAGAGAACACACTCATGAGCAAGCTCAATGGGCCCTGTCTACGAGGTAATTGTAAACAGCATTGCTTTTCTGAAGTTTGATTATTGCAGTTAACTATATGAAAATCTATACAGAACTCTTCAACTACAAAGGCAAACACTGAAAATTAAGATACCGATTTTTATTATTTATTTCAGTTTTCCAGGATAATACAGTGGTACAGAGAGCTGCAACACATAACTGGATTTGGAGAAACTAATCCTTGTGAAAACCAATTAAGTAATATAGCACCTGGGCAAAATTCTCTGGCCATGCAGACCAGTTCGCAGAAGCCATTGTTTCCAAACAATCTTTTAGATTCTTGGCTTCTTTAAGCTCTTTGATGTAAGATGAGTTGTTGCATGTCATGACAGAGAGAACGTAACAAGTCCAAAATTTAAGGAGGAGGTAGCTGTTTATTTGACTTTCGATAGTAGACTCAAAGCTGCCTTCTAAAAAACCAATAAGAATAGGAATAAATTGCAGACTTTTGGCTCTTTTCTGGCTGAGAGGGTTTAAGTAACACCAACATGCCACACTCTGGAGCAGCAGGATCTTTATTTTTGGTGCCAACTCCTCATGCTGCAGCAAGTGAGCCACTTCTTTCATGTACTCAGCTGCAAATTTCCCAGCAGGTGGTCCTCCTGTAAAACAAGTATTTGCATTTCCAGAAGTATTTGGTGTATCTAGTAGCTAGTAACACTTTGGAATGCTCCTATGTGTTCATATTCTTGTTGCCCTATAGAGGACACTGGATATTTTGAATTTTCCTTTTTCCCCACTTCCCATTTTGCTGCCATGAAGACCAGAAAGTGTGTGTTGATAAGCAAGAAGTGATAGGAAAAGCATGGCAAGATCTCTGCCTGCTGGTCTCCTCCCTGGTTCCTTTAAGCAAGCACCCAGGAATAAGTATTTCTTTTCTTTTTCTTTTTTTTTTGGGAGCGGGGAAGGGGTCTCCCTCTGTCGCCCAGGCTGGAGTGCAGTGGCATGATCTTGGTTCACTACAGCCTCTGCCTCCTGGGTTCAAGCGGTTCTCGTGCCTCAGCCTTCCAAGTACCATGGACTACAGGTGTCCACCACCAAGCCCAACTAATTTTTGTATTTTTAGTAGAGCCTCAGTTTCACCATTTTGGCCAGGCTGGTCTTGAACTCCTGAACTTGTGATCCACCGGCCTAGGCCTCCCAAAGTGCTGGGATTACAGGTGTGAGCCATCACGCCCAGCCAATTGGAGTGAGTATTTCAAGGTGAGTAAAACCGGGCTGCGTTCGCTTAGCAAATCTCCTTCATGATCTTATTCTGGATTATCTGCCTTTAGTACTGGAAAAAAAACCCAGAAGGATCCCAGAGCATTGGAGCCACAAGCAAACTGAGAGGTTGAGCAGCACAGCCAGGGACTGGCCAGTGGGAGGGAGGTTTTCCTTAGTTTCTGTCCACTGCTGTCCTAGTCCCCTTACACATTTCTTCCCTCAACTCTTTTGCAGCTATGGGACCAACACGACCTTACAAGATTTTTCTTGTTTAGCCAGTGACCCAGCCTGGCCCTAGACTCTACTTTCACCATATACCTGACCTCCTGTGCAAATCTCAGACTCCAACAAGGTACTAGCCAAGAAGACACTAGGTGAAGACTTTTTAGGTGGTGAGGAGTAGCTGACAAAGCTGGTCAGATTTTTGCCACTGGAGTTTTTTGTGTTTTTGGGTTTTTCTTGAGACAGGGTCTCACTCTGTTGTACAGGCTGGAATGCAGTGGCGCGATCTGGGCTCTTGCAACCTCCACCTCCTGGGTTCAAGCAGTTGTACTGCCTCAACCTCCCCAGTAGCTGGAATTACAGGCGTGTGTTCACGACAGTTGGCTAATTTTTATATTTTTAGAGATGAAGTTTCATCACGTTGGCCAGGCTGGTCAAGTGATCCACCCACCTCCGCCTCCCCAAGTGCTGGGATTACAGACGTGAGCCGCCACGCCTGGCGCCACTGGAGTTTTGATCCCACTTGGATTTCTCTTACTTGTACTCCACAGTTCCATGGTCCTAAGAATGTTATATTCAACATTAAAGCTTTGCCTGAAGCCTAGGCAGATCCCCTTTCCCTAGCTTCCTACCAGAACAGCTAAGGCTAAATACCATCAGATTAAAGAATGCTGACCCTTTTATGATTAGGTAGCTCTTCCCACAATTGGTGAAGACAGCTACACAGAGAACTCAGCCCACCCCACGATGGGGGAGCCCTTTCCCCCGCTCAGGTGGGTGCGTCTCCTGTGCTTCCTGTCTCCCTTCCAGCTGTTAGTGGTTCCCAGCCATTCTGGCAACAAGGACTCCTTTTACTGTCTTCTTTCATGAAGTCCATTCTTTGAAAGATTTAGTCTGTCAAACTACATCTAAGTAATTCATTTACCCACTTAAAACTCAATCTAAGGGGCCAGGTGTGGTGGCTCACACCTGTAATCCTAGCACTATGGGAGGCTGAGGTGGGTGGATCACCTGAGGTCAGGAGTTCGAGACCAGTCTGGGCAACATGGTGAAACCCCTTCTCTCCTAAAAATACAAAAAATTAGCTGGGCATGGTGGTGGGCACCTGTAATCCCAGCTACTGGGAAGGCTGAGGCAGGAGAATCACTTGAACCCGAAAGGTGGAGGTTTTAGTGAGTCAAGATCAGGCCACTGCACTCAAGCCCGGGCAACAAGAGCGAAACTCCATCTCAAAAAAAATTAAAATTAAAATTAAAAAAATCAATCTAAGACTCTTAGAGCTATCAGCCAGAGCTTCTTATTAGAAGATGTGTTATTGAGGATAGGGACAGTCTATAAAATCTCATTACACATCCTAAAATTTATCAATTAGAAAAAAAAAATGGAGTGAGTTTGGACTTGATGATTATTAGAGCAATGTGTGTTCAAACAGTTACCACTTTATTTTCCACTTTACTTTCTAGCCAATTATACATTAATCGTTGCCCCATTGGCTTACCTAGCAGGTGTCTTAAGAGTAGTAAGTTTTTGGCTGGGTGCGGTGGCTCATGCCTGTAATCCCAGTACTTTGAGAGGGGAGGTGGGCAGATCATGAGCTCAGAAGTTCAAGACCAGCCTGGCCAACCTGGTGAAACCTTGTCTCTACTAAAAATACAAAAAATCAGCCATCATGGTAGCGTGTGCCTGTAATCACAGCTACTTGGAAGGCTAAGGCAAGAGAATTGCTTGAACCCAGGAGGCAAAGGTTGCAATGAGCTGAGATCCTGCCACAGCACTCCAGCCTGGGCAACAGAGCAAGACTCTGTTTCGAGAAAAAAGAAAGAATATTAAGTTTTTATTGATTTTTCTAAGATATTTACTGTACAATGTAAAAAATAAAAAGTAAAATATCACGTAGTTTTATTCTGCATTGGAATCATATCACTACATTGAAATTATATCATAATCTGTCATAAGATTAAAAAAAAGAAATATCAAATCAGTGTAGTTTCAATTTTTTAAATGTTAATGAGAACTTTGATAGGCATTTTAGTACCTATATATTTTAATTAATGAAAATGGGAAACATTTAACTAGTAGCTTATTTGATGGGCACATTCTTTTAAAACATGAGATCCTTGAGTAGAAAATAATTAGTAATATTTTTGGTGCAAAGACAAAATAATTTGATCCAATGAAATGTTAGCAGAATTTTAAGATTACAGCTAACAAAAATTGCTAAACTACAGTGTTATGAGTGTCGTGAAACACTCATTTTAGCACAGCTGGTTAGATCAGTACCTGTGAAGGCCAGCAGTCCAATTTTCTTGGCAGCTCGAGCTCTCTTCTCAACGGGTAGAGATTCATTCATCAACATTTGGCCAAGTACAACAATTTTTTCTTTATGAAAATAAGTCTCAGCTGGAGGGATTTGTTCTTCCTTCTTCTTAACAAAAAAGCCCTTCACAGTGACACACCAGAAATACCAGAGGCGCTGACACAGCCTCGCAAAATACCCATACACGTTAACCCAAATTTGCGTACAGGAAAATTGGCTGTTAGCCATTGTGTAAAAAGGCCAGTGGTCCTTCAGGTACACCACTGGCAGTCACAGGAGTTCACAGTCAAGAACTCTGGAATGCATCACTTAGCAACACTGTAGAATGGAATATACAAACCAGGGGAAAGCAATATATTCCTAGATTCTTCAGCTTGTCATTGAAGGCCTTCTATCATTTGGACTAAACCAATTTTACTTTCGCTTCTCTGGTGTGCAAAACCTCAACTAAAACTTGTTTCCCCTAATGCATATGAATCTCACTATTGTCTTTGAGTCTTTGCTCAGGCAGGGCAGATTTGGCACTTGGCCATTCTAGTCTGACTATTCCAACATGTACTTAGCTTCTTTCCACTGATGTTTCATAGTATTATCACCTCTTTTGTTTGTTTGCTACCCAAAGAGAGTTCTCTGCATCATAGATTTATCCTGTTTTGCTGAGAAAATAGAAGCAATTAAAAGAGACTTTTGTTACCAATTACTGCAAATAAAAAAAAAAAAGAAGAAGGAAAGAGAACTTGCATAACTCTTACCCACCCACTTATCTGTGTCTACGGTACCCATAGACTCTGACTTTCCTCCGGTTACTATGGATACCCTCTCTGTGCAGTAGATGTCAATCACTTCCTCTCACTGCACTCAAGGATATTGCTCTACAGTTCTTCTCTTATCTTGGTAATGTTTCCATCTCAACTGGATCCTGTGCATTATCAACAAACCCCCTCTTTTTTTTCTCATTGAAGAAAGAAAACTGTCTGGGCACGGTGGCTCACGCCTGTAATCCCAGCACTTTGGGAGGCTGAGACGGGCGGATCACGAGGTCAACAGATTGAGACAACCCTGGCCAACATACTAATACCCCGTCTCTACTAAAATTACAAAAATTAGCCAGGCATGGTGGTACATCCCTGTAGTCCCAGCTACTTGGGAGGCTGAGCCAGAAGACTCGCTTGAACCTGGGAGGCAGAGGTTGCAGGGAGCCAAGATTGCGCCACTGCCCTCAATCCTGGCGACAGAATGAGACTCCGTCTCAAAAACAAAACGAAACAAAAACCAGTCTCTTGAACTGATATACTTTTTCCCCTGCAGCTACTGCACATCCACTTCCCCACTCCTCTTTACAGCACAGCTCTTTAAAGAGTTGCTGTACTCACCAGCTCGTCTTTCTCATTCTTGCTTGGATGAACTCCAAATAAGATTTCAACCCCATGACTCCACTGACATTGCCTGTCAGGGTCACTGATGACCTCTCCTCTGCTGAATTCAATTCTTTGACATTTGATACTCCTTTCTCTCTGAAACACTTCTTGTCACCCAGCTTCTAAGATACCACATTCCTGATTTTTCTCCTGCTGGACTCGTCATTTTTCTTTACTGATTCCCCTTCTTCTTTATGACCCCTAAATATTGGAGAACCCCAAGGCTCATCAGTCTTTGTGTGTGTTCTATTTTTTTCTTCTTCTTTTTTTTCTTTTTGAGACAAGGTCTCTCTCTGTCCCTCAGGCTGGAGTGCACTGTGTGATCTTGGCTCACTGTAGCCGCGACCTCGTGGGCTTTGGTGATCCCTCCGCCTCAGCCTTCTGAGTATCTGGGACCACAGGTGCACACCACCATGCTCAGCGAATTTTTTGTAGAGATGGGGTTTTGCCATGTTGCCTACGCTGGTCTTGAACTCCTGGGCTCAAACAATCCACCCACCTTGTCCTCCTAAATGCTGGGAATACAGATGTGAACCACCATGCCTGGCCCTTATCTATACTTTCTAGATGAGATAAACCAGTTTATGGCTTTAACTGTTATCCATATGCTGAAGACTCCCAATTTTATATATATCATTTATATATATGTAAAACTATAAATTTTTTTTTGAGACCTGTTGCTCTGTTGCCCAGGCTAGAGTGCAATGGCCCGATCACAGCTCATTGCAGCCTCGATCTCCTGGGCTCAAGTGATCCTCTTGCCTCAACTTCCTGAGTAGCTGGGACTATAGGCCACCACACCTAGCAAATTTTTAAATTCTTTTTAAGAGATGGGGGTCTCACTATATTGTCCAGGCTGTTTTGAACTTTTAGCCTCAAGTGATCCTCCCACCCTTGGCCTCCCAGAGTGCTGTGATTACAGGCATGAACCACTACGCCTGCTCTAATTTTATACCTTTAACTGGATTTCTCACCTGAACTCCAGACTCATATTCAGTCATCAGCTTGATCTCCCCATTTGAAAGTCCAAGAGGCTTTTCAGTCTTAACATGTCCAAAACAGAGTTCCAGGTCTTTCTCCCTAGACCTGCTGCTTCTCAGTTTCTCTATCTTGGATGATGGCATTCCATCCTTCTAGTTGTTCAGGTAAAAACTTTTGGATTCATCCTTGGCTTCTATCTATCTCACATCTCATTTTCAACTTAACAAATGTATTGGCTCTACTTTTTTTTTTTTTTGAGACAGAGCCTCACTCTGTTGCCCAGGCTGGAGTGCAGTGGCATGATCTCAGCTCACTGTAACCTTTGCCTCCCGGATTCAAGCGATTCTTCTGCCTCTGCCTCCCCAGTAGCTGGGACTACAGGTGAACACCACCATGCCCTGCTAATTTTTTGTATCTTTAGTAGAGATGGGATTTCACCATGTTAGCCAGGGTGGTCTGGATCTCCTGATCTCATCATATGCCTGCCTCGGCCTCCCAAAGCACTGGGATTACACATGTGATCCACCGTACCTGGCCTCCATTTTTAGATTTTTTTTGTTGACACACTGTCCTGAAAATAAAAGTCAGATTAACAAAGGAAAAATAAGCAGAAGTTTATTAATGTGTGTTGTACCTAACACGCAGGAGAGACCTCAGTTCAAAAGTATTTCTCTCTCTAGGCAATGGCTTAGGAGTCTAGCTTAAATAGGATTTTGACAAAGAGCCACAAATCCTGTCTAGTGACAAGACAGAGAAAAGACCATCTTCAGGCTTCCAGAAGGTAAGAAAATGCCAGGAGGTAAACTGATGGGAAGAGTGAAGTCTGTTTCTGGGTCCTCTGGCACTGCTGTCTCTGAGCTCTGTTTAGGAGCTGACCGAGGCAGAAAGGAGAGGTAGAGTATGTCCCTGTTTAACTTTTCACTGTAATCCCCAGCATTTTAGTGAGGAATGTTTTGGTTGCCTCCAGTTGCCTCTGTCTGGAATGTTCTTCTCAGAGATAATCCACGTGACTCATCCTATTAGCTCCTCAGGCCATTCCTCAAAGGTAATTTTCTGTGAGGCCTTTGCACTCTTTTTTTTTTTTTAGACAGGGTGTTGCTGTGTCACCCAGGCTAGAGTGCAATGGCACGATCATAGCTCACCGCAGCCTCGAACTCCGGGGCTCAAGCAATCCTCCCACTTCAGCCTCCCGAGTAGTTGGGACCACTGGTGCACACCACCACGTCAAGCTAGTTTAAAAAATTTTTGTAGAGATGGGAGTTTCCGTATGTCACGCAGGCTGGTCTTGATCTCCTGGCTTCCAGGGATCCTTAGCCTCAGCCTCCCAAAGTGCTGGGATTACAGGTGTGAGCCACTGTGCCCGGTCCCTGACCCCTCTCGTTAAACTTGTGATCTCTGCCTTCTCCCTGTGCCTCTTCATCCTACCTTGTGCAATCATTTTTCCCCTTCTCTGCTTTGCTGTCTTCCCTTGCCAGGATATGAGGCCTGGGAGGGCAGGGGTTGTTATGTCTTTTGTTTTTCTCCACTACTCCATCTCCAGTGCCAAGAACAGTCCTTGGCATACACCTTGTTCATAGTAAGTAAGCAACAAATACTTGTTGAATGCATGAGAAGTTAGAGACCTAACTTTTAGCAAACAATTATTATTCCTTGAACAAGTTGTACTTAGGACTTTCTCAGAATCAAAAGATAATATTTGTTTACTGAGAGGTACTGTCTCTAAGGAAAAAGTCAGGGATAAAAATATTTTTTTGAGTTTTTCTGATACGGCAAGAAGTACTGGCATTTTTCAGTGAAGTAAGGTTTAAAATTTTACTTTATAATTTTGTCAAGTAACTAAGGCAATTTAAACAGTATAGTAGCAAATGTTATAGAGGAAATGTTTTTACCACTGACTCAGTAAAAGCAGTCACTGGTATCTCATGAGTCACTTGGTAAATACTATCAGAGTTCCAAGTCAGGGGCTCCTTCGTGATGGTGCTCGTGGTCTGAGTGGGAGCACACACGTATCAATGCAGGCTTTAAAAAAAATTTTTTTTTGAGACAGAATCTCAATCTGTTGCCCAGGCTGGAGTGCAGTGTTGAGAAATGTTAAGTTTATGAATATGGAGAAACGCTGAGTGTATGATAAAATATATTGTTTGCTAGGAAGAACGATGGCAAGGAACATCTAGCCACCCCCACCCCAAGCAGAAAACTACTTGGAGCATTCCAAAGTGGCAGGACAAGGTATAAATATCACACACTGGTTAAAACAATTCTTTGAAATATCTGACCCTGCCCCCCCGTGGCTCCCTCCTGGAGAATACCTTTTAGCTTGTTTGTAATCAGTGGTAAGTGGGCCACAGCTGCCTACTTGGTACGTTTTTGTGTTATGAGAAAATACAGAACACGTGTTTGTTAATAATGATCACCTGTTCAGAGAGACTAAATAAGTGGATCAGAATCTGCTAGGGGCCTTCAGCCTGGAATGCCGTCAGCCCCTCAGGCTCTCAGCTGGGAAGGCTGCTGGCTCCCCTGGATAGTCCCATGTTGCTGTTCTGTCTGGGTGACTGCCTCTCAATTCGTTCAGCGCCGCCTGGGTGGGGGTATCTACAGCCAAGCTGGCTGTCAGTAGTACAGTGGCACAATGTTGGCTCACTGCAACCTTCATCTCCTGGGTTCAAGCAATTCTTCCACCTCAGCTTCCTGAATAGCTGGGATTACACGTGTGTGCTATCACACCTGGCTAATTTTTGTATTTTTAGTAGAGACATGGTTTCACCATGTTGTCCAGGCTGCTCTCGAACTCCTGACCTCAGGTGATTCTCCCACCTCAGCCTCCCTTTGTGCTGAGATTACAGGCGTGAGCCACCATGCCTTTTTGCCCTCAGGGAGCTCACACTCTCTGCTCACAGATACCATAGCAATGAAACACAGCTGTTTTCTCTCCAATTAGCTTTACAACAAATCTGAGATTTATTATCTCTACTTAGAGATAAAGGAATTTCAAATTAAAAATAAAATCAAGTTGAGAATGAGGTGCAGTGTGTTGGTAAATACCACCTCAGAAAGGGCATGTGTAAAAAAGTAACAGACTCTACGCATGATGCTAGTAATTAAAAAATAATTTTTATTTTAACTTACATGACTGAAAGAGCAATGAATACAAATGCCACAAAACAAAAGGCACCTCCTCAACCAAACATAAAATACAGAAGTGAATACAAAATATCTGGAATTAATTCCTCATGCAGTAGTCAAAACAGTAAAAAATAACAAACCAAACACAAAATCCTGTAACATCTGTGATTTGACTTGCTATAAAAAGAACCATTTCAACCATTTAACATAAACTATAGCCTATACATACTAACTACAGACTGTACAATGTACCTTTAAAGTGAAGGGTATGTGAATATATATAATATTTATAAATATACAGATATGTACATTATAACTTCACAGTTGAAAGAACTATTTGCCAGAAGCCTGGCAAACAATTTGCAATTTGAAATGAAATGAGTCCTTTTTAAAAGTCTTGCTAAAATGTAAATATTTAAAATGACATCTAAATGACACAAACACGTCCATAGTATGGTAGATATTCCACGGTTTAAATTACACTCACATATACTGTGCTGATACCTTGGCATACCCCGCCTTGTGTATTCTTTAGAGGAAGAAAAGATATTTTAATGAGAACTACTGAATGGTCTTCTACTTTGCTTAATGAACTTGCATCTCTGATACTGAAGCAATAATGGGAACTGATGTTTTAATTGTTTGGCCAGGGAGTCCTACCAGTGAGTGATTTCCCTGGGGGCAGTAACCAGCCCTCAGGGTGTCCTTCTTTTTTCTAATCTCATGGTCATTTTTACAGATGCAGGTACCACTTTAAGTGTCCCTCCGATCCTACTCCATTAGGATTGCTCGACTTCCAGATTCTTCCACCTCAAAGAACATCACAGCTTTGTGAATCTACAGCTTTTGGTTTTGAATTGTCTTAGCAGCAAAATACCCCTACGGTAAGACTATCATAAAAAATGGCTCTTAATTTTTTTTTTAAAAAAAGCACAAGCTTTGAGTTTTTTGTTTGTTATTAAGTATATAGGTATACTCTTAAGGTAAAGTTCGTCGTCATTTACTTATCTTTTTTCTATAATGGAAACCTGATTTTGGAATTTTCAGGATGGGGAAAATAAACAAGAAATTGAGGGAGGGTTTTTTTGTTTGTTTGTTTGTTTGTTCATTTGTTTTTTGAGACTGGGTCTCACTCCTCTGTCATCTGTGCTGGAGTGCAGTGGTACAAGCTCAGCTCACTGCAACCTCTGCCTCAAGCAGTCTTCCCACCTCAGCCTCCAGAGTAGGTGGGCGCACATAAAATTAAAACATCTACAGTCTCACAGTGGGTCATTCTGCCAGGTTCTGCAGTCAAACTTTTATTTGAAAAGATTCTTCTTTGTGCTTTGTATTGAATGTAAAGTTAGGTAGCTAAGGGGACCACTCAACCCTGAGAACATGACAGAGAAAAACTGCAAGGCATAAGATATTTATCAAAGTATCACGTGACTATTTCAAGCTTATAGAGGAACTTGCAAAAAAGTACAAAGATGACTATTTTAAAATTTCATACATATTAAGATGGATTCTTTCACTGAGTATTGTCAGACACAATCAAGGATGTAATCTATTGAATTATACATACCCCTATTCTATATTGGCCAAAGGAAAAGTAGATAGATACTGTAAAACTAGACTCTGAATTCTTTCTAGAACATGTTTTTTTTTGTCTTTGCTGTTGTTTTGTTTTTTGAGGCAGGGTTTTGCTCTGTCGCCCAGTCTGGAGTGCAGTGGTGCAGTCGCGGCTCACTGTAGCCTCAATCTTCTGGACTCAAGCAGTCCTCCCACCGTAGCCTCCCAAGTAGCTGGGACTACAGGTGCACACCACCACACCTGACTAATGAAACTTTTTTTTTTTTTTGTAGAGACAGGGCCTTGCTATGTTGCCCAGGCTGGTCTTGAACTCCTGAGCTTAAGCAATTCTCCTGCCTTGGCCTTCCAAAATGCTAGGATTACAGGTGTGAGCCACCATGCCCAGCCTATAACATGTTAAATATTCAGATAAGTTCAGCAGAACTTTGAGGTTCTAAATAATTTCCAGCCAAACCACAGCACCATCTTGATGAAAAGGGCAGATATTAAGACAGCTGTTA
This sequence comes from Cacajao melanocephalus, assembly GCA_963573385.1. Classification (NCBI taxonomy): domain Eukaryota; kingdom Metazoa; phylum Chordata; class Mammalia; order Primates; family Pitheciidae; genus Cacajao; species Cacajao melanocephalus. Next base: position 22,190 of record CAUYLG010025389.1, read on the forward strand.
GGCAGTTAACCTGTAATTAAAAAGCTGTGGCAACCTCAGTTCCATGACGACCTCCGACTTGAACACAGTCTCGAGGAAATTTGTCCAGTTGTTCATATGCCAGCCGCCCGTCTTCTCCTAAATATAGAACATTAAACATACATGCCAATTCAAACTTAATGTTTTTATTCGTTACTCAAAGTAACATAGTACCAATTGTTTAAGTGTGCATTGCTGTAATACGTTATGTTAACTTTTAGTAAGGAAAAGTTATCCTTTGTTATTCCTAATTATGTCATTGTTTTCCAGGTAACCCTTAGAACAACCAAGAACTTTTAAGCTAATTAACACCAGAGACCAAAAGAATGCCAGGGCATAAAACAGAGTAGAAGTCTTACGGCCATTTGATGTTGATAATTTCACGTAACAGCTTTATTTCAGAGCAAGCATATGGACTATATTTTAAGTACATTAGGGATTTCAGTATGGCTGGTCCTTGACTTTAATGCATTGAACTTTTACGTAATTTTTACTGTATACATTATATATTGATACATCTAAATGATCATTGGTAAAATCAATCTTTGGCTTTCAAACTTAAGCTAAAAATTACTCTTTGCTATGAAAACATATGGAGCTCCCTTCTGCCAGCCTTCAGCTAGTTCAGTTTTCCCTGTAGCACCACCTTGAACAGTTAAGATGCATTTGCAAATCATTTTAATATCTTACTCTGTTTTCTACTTTAAAAAATGATTAGAAAATGAGAAAATAAAATGCAGAGACAAGTGATAAGAAGCAAGCTTTCATACATTTGATGCTAGTGGGACAAAGATGGAGTAGTTGTGCTTAATCAGAAGTTCAGCTGGGCGTGCTGGCTCACGCCTGTAATCTCAGCACTTTGGGAGGCCAAGGATCACTTGAGGTCAGGAGTTTGAGACCAGCCTGACCAACATAGTGAAACCCATCTCTACTAAAAAATACAAAAAAACGTTAGCTGGCTTGGTGGCGTCCACCTGTACGACTATCTATTGGGAGGCCGAGGCAGGAGAATCACTTGAACCTGGGGCCAAAGGCTGCAATGAGATGAGATCACACCACGGCACTCCAGCCTGGGTGATAGAGCGAGACTCTGTCTCAAAACAAAAGAAAAAAAGAAAGAAGTTCACTGTGAAGGAAAACAAACAAAAGATTCAGAAAATGTTGGAATTACATTGAGATGAGGGGGTTTTAGAAAAGGACTGTAATTATGGATTTTATAATATATTGTAGTCTCTTGAAACAGAAACATTTCAGTAAGGCGCAAAGGTCTGGTTAGGGTTTTTTCCTCCTCTGTTTAATTTTTTCAGGAATACCTTAGACATGAAAACCTATCTGCCTATATTTAAAAGAACCTTGCAGAGTGAGCTTTTCTACAGGCAAAAGCCTGCTAACTTTTAAAAAAACACCATTTTTGCTTGAGACGGAGTCTTACTCTGTCACCCGGGCTGGAGTGTGATGGAGCAATCTCGGCTCACTGCAACCTCTGCCTCCTGGATTCAAGCCATTCTCCTGCCTCAGCCTTACTGAATAGCTGGGACTACAGGCACCCACCACCAAGCCCAGCTAATTTTTGTATTTTTGGTAGAGACAGGGTTTCACCATATTGGCCAGGCTGGTCTTGAACTGCTGACTTTGTGATACACCCACCTCAGCCTCCCAAAGTGCTGGGATTACAGGTGTGAGCCACTGCGCCTGGCCAAGATATGTTTTTTTTTCTTCTTTTATTGCACAACGTTGCCCGTGAAAGAGATGCTTTTTAATAGTCTCTGAATGCCTTGACTTTTCAGAGGCAATGCTCCATTTTTTCTATTTTGGTAGTTTTCAAATTTTTATTACTTTGGAGTAGAACCCTTTACTCGAAACAAAATGTTGATATGCAAAACACCGATACATAGAATATATTAAAAGGACCTTTCCCGTTGATGGCAGGAGTCGGAGAAACAGAGGGCCTGAGTTAGGCTTATTCACGTGCTCCCTCCTTGCCCACTCGCACACCCCCCTATGGACACCTCAGCTGACAAATGCACTTGAAGAACCATGACTGCTAGGCCAGTTCCGTTCCTAGTTTCCTCATGAATATATTTTAGTTTAGAGGTGTTACGTTCTTCTCCCAGAGTCCCACAGGGTACAGTGGCGTCCAGGGTCAAGATTCCATCTTGGTCCCTGACGAGGGTGCCGTTAAGCAAGTTATGCAATCTCAGCCTGCTTTCTGTAAAATGAAACTAATAGTGCTTCTGCCTTTATCGAGTTCTTGGGAGAACTAAATGAGTTAACCCTTGCAGATCCCTCAAAACAGTGCCTGGCCTGGAGCAAGTCCTCTATGGGTATGACTCAATATTATTACAGTGACATGAGTACGGTGGGTGTCTCACTCTTACTCAGTTTTCAGTGGGTCTTGATCTGTGTTAGCTCCTCTCCTAATCCTTTTTTTTTTTTTTTTTTTTTAGAGCTAGAGCTAGAGTGCTGTGACATAGTCACAGCTCACTGTAGCTTTGACCTCCTAGGCTCAAGTGTTCCTCCCACAGAGCTTCCCGAGTAGCTGGGACTACAGGATCATGTCACCATGCCAGGCTACCTAAAAAAAATGCTTTGTTTTGTTTTTTGTAGAGAAAGTCTTGTTATGTTGCCCAGGCTGGTCTCAAAACTCCTGGCCTCGGCCAGTGCAGTGGCTCATGCCTATAATCCTAGCACTTTGGAAGGCCGAAGTGGGAGGATCTCTTGCACCCAGGAGTTAGAGACCAGCCTGGGCAACATAGCAAAACCCCAACTCTATCAAATTGAAATTTTTTTTTAAATGAATAAAATTATTAAACAAACAAACCAAGAAAGAACTCATACCCTCAAGCAATCCATCTACTTTGGCCTTCCAAAGTGCTGGGATTACAGGGATGAGCTATCATGCCTCCAGCTTCGGCTAATTTATTTTTATTTTGTAGAGATGGGGTCTTCCTATGTTGATCAGGCTGTTCTTGAACTCCTGTGCTCTCGCATTCAAGCAGTCCTTCTGCTTTGGTCTTCCAAAGTGCTGGGATTACAGGCATGAGCCTCTGCAGCTGGCCCTCTGCCAGTCCTTTAACTGCCTTGTGAAGTAGGCAGTGTTGGAGCGGAGAGAGCATGAGCTCTGGGGAGTCAGGGAGTGTGGTTCCAAGCAGGCCTGAGGTCCAGCTGGGCTGCACTGGAATGGCCATAGTCATGGTGAAACTGTTCTGTCCAACATAGTGGCCACCAACCACATTTACACTTAAATGGTAATTAGAGATGGTCCCTGACTTAGAATCGCTTAGACTTATGATTCTTTGACTACAATGATGCAAAAGCTGTATGCGTTAAGTAGAAACCATATTTTTTTAGCATGGTATTCAATAGAATCCATGAGATCTTCAACATTTACGTAAAATAGGCTTTGTATTAGATGATTTTGCTCAACTGTAGCCTAATGTAAGTGTTCTGCACATGTTTAAGGTAGGCTCGGCTAAGCTATGATGATCTGTAGGTAAGACGTATTAAGTGCATTTTTGACTTAACAATATTTTCAGCTTACAATGGGTTTATTGGGATGTGACCCCATTAAAAGTTAAGGAGCAGCTGGCCTCAAAATTGAGTAAACTTAAAACTTTAGTTCTTCAATCACAGTGGCGAAGGTGAACAGCTCAACAGCCACTTAGAATGACTGCTATCATACCAGACAGTGTGCGTGTAGAACAATCCCATCACCGTGGAGGGCTCTATTGCACAGCTCTAAGTTAAAATATGGAAATCATTCCATACTGGCTGGTAAACAATTGTAGCCCCGAGTCCTTCAAGTGCCTGCAGTGACCTTCTGCCCTTTGTCATAGGGCATTTTATCAATTCCTAATTGAAAATACTATTTCCATTATATTCAGTCATTTGTGTGAGAGAAAAATGTGCCAGTATTTGTGTATTAGGGTTAAAGAAGATTCATAATATGGAGTTCAGGGGGTTCTCAAACTTTATATTAGAATCCCTTGGGAGGCTTTAAAAAATCCTGATGCCAAGGAACACTTCGGACCAATGAAAGCAGAATCTTTGGGAGTAGATTGTTAAAGCTTCCCTGGCAAATGTGCAGCCAGTGTCAAGCACTGCACACCGGTGGTGTGAGAGGGCATGGGGCTGATGAGAGTGTGCGTGAAGAGCTGAGGTGAGGCAGGCATAGTGATGGCTTCTGGAGATGCTGTTTGCGCAGCTCCAGTGGGTCCCGGGGCACATTCTGTAGGGATCAACTTCCTTAGGTTGCACTGGAAATAGCTTTGTTGCCTATGCTTTATAAGCAGCTGGCTTACCTTCATGGTTATTTTGGAATACAAAGGGATAAAGGAGTTTAAAGTAATAGTACCCTGGGTATAGTTTTAGAGAATTAAATAATTTCTATGCCTAATACAGCCATAAGGAATAACTTTTATCCTTTAAACAAATATACACTGGCTGATTTCTGTGCAAGAAATAATATATTCAGTAGTGGAACGAAGCCTTGTTAAACCCATAATTGTAAGAAAGAGGGCCTAACAATAAATGGGACTTTCACAGTGATTATAAATGCCATGAGATTCTTCTTCATGTTGTTAAGTTACTATCACTAAACAAGGGTGGCTTTTTTCTTTTTCTATTTTTTTTTAAAAATAGAGTCTTGCTCTGTCACCCAGGCTGCAGTGGCGCGATCTCGGCTCACTGCAACCTCCACCTTGTGGGTTCAAGCAAAATTCTCCTGCCTCGGCTCCTGAGTAGCTGGGACTACAGGCATGTGCCACCACGCCCAGCTAATTTTTTTTTGCAGTTTTAGTAGAGACAGGGTTTCGCCACTTTAGCTAGGAAGGTCTCGATTTCTTGACCTCGTGATCCACCCACTTTGGCCTCCTGAAGTGCTGGGATTACAGGTGTGAGTCACCGCGCCTGGCTGGGTGGCTTTTTTCTGAGCTGCATTATTGATTGGCTACTGAAGATTTCTAGGAGCATAGTGTTTACACTTTAAGAGTGTGCTGTTGAAGTAAAATTATTTATAGTAACTATTTATACTTTTTTTTTGAGAGAGTCTTGCTCTCCAGTCCCCCAGGCTGGAGTACAATGATGCGATCTCAGCTCACTGCAACCTCAGTCTCCTGGGTTCAAGTGATTCTCCTACCTCAGCCTCCTAAGTAGCTGGGACTAAAGGTACACACCACCACACCTGCCTAATTTTTGTATTTTTAGTAGAGACGGGGTTTCATCATGTTGGTCAGGCTGGTCTCAAACTCGTGAACTCAAGTGATTCACCCGCCTTGGCCTCCCAAAGTGCTGGGATTACAGGCATGAACCAGCACACCTGGCTACTTATAATTTTTAATACAGAATTAAGAAAGACTTTCCTTACTCTCCCAAGTTCCCAAAAAGAATAAATGTATAACACCTGCTAGGCATGAATCTTCATAAAACAAAGTAAAAAGGAAAGGTTATCTGGATATTCCAGAATAAAATAAGTAGTCCAATTCTTTTTTTAGGTGTCAGGGCTCAGATGGGCAGAGGCCACAGGACAGTCAGAGGTTAACCTGGGAGTCAGGATGAGGCTGAGATACCTGGGGCTGTACAGCATTCCCTGGGATGCATCTCTGGTACCTCAACCAATCTCTGTCCTCCAGGGACTGTCAACCCCACCCTGGCAACCCAACCTGGATTCCTATTGCCTCTGCTTTATGGTTTGACTTCTGTGTTCTTGATTCCAAACAGTACACAGACTAATCAATCCACAGAGAAAGGCTCCAGAGAATATAATTATATTCTATATTATAATTAGCAACCAGACAAAAGAAGGAGTTTGGGTGAGATGGACACTGATGGGTTCTTTGTACTCTGAGTGTGAGAAGACAGCCTCCAGGGAGGAAACTGCTAAAACAGGGTACATGAAACTTCTCCTTACTGTTCCCCTTGAGAGTGCTAGAAACAAACAATCACGTAAACAACAGCAACAAAACTCACCCAGAGACAGGAGGGTTTCTGAGGCCACATTTCTGATTTCTTCAGTGTCAGACTGACACAGTGTCACCAGCATTTTAATGCTTTCAGTAGCCTATGGGGGAAAAATAGTTTAAATGGTGTTCTGACATTTAGGTATAGAGTGCCATGAGACTTGGCATTTCACAGCTGGTGGGAACTTTAGCCTTGCTTTGTTGCCCAGGCTGGAGTGCAATGGAGCGATCATAGCTCACTGCAGCCTTGACCTTCTGGGCTCAAGCAATTCTCCTGCCTCAGCCTCCTAAGCAGTCAGGACTAATTTTTAATGTTTAATTTTTTGTAGAGATGAGGTCTCACTATGCTGCCCAGGCTGGTCTCAAACTCCTGGGTTCAAGCAATCCTTCTGCCTTGGCCTCCCAAAGTGCTGGGATTACAGGTGTAAGCCACTGTGCCTGGCCAGCTGGTAGGAACTCTAAAACCCATCTTACTTATGGGGTTAAACATAGCTGACTGTCTCAACCCCTTAAAAGTACATATTCCTGGGTGCCACTCCAGATGCACTAGATTGGAATTTCCTGGGATGGAGCCAGAGTTCTAACTTTAATAAATTCTGATGATCAGGAAAATTCCTCATTCCACAGCAGACTCCTGGTCTAGAGGAGTCACTAGCTTGCTTTTCCAGAATAGAACCCATTTTCTCTGGTTCTTTCCACTGAATCTCACTGATTCCAAAATGGCTCCGATTTAAAAATTCTTAATATTTAGCTTATATACTAAAATAGAGGGGGAGGTAAATGCCAATAATGAGAATTATTCTGTTTGTTTGTTCCACAAATATTTATCGAGCACTCCATGAACCAGACTATTCATAAGGCATGAGAGATTCCGCAGTGGACCAGACATGGTTCTGGCCCTCAAGAATTTACAGTCTAGTGGAGTTAGAGTGTGAAAGTCCATGAAAACCCATATAGATCACTGTATCCTTATGTCTTTATTTACTTTGTCTGTATCACAGACATCCATCACTGATACATCACTGGAGATCAAGAGAGCACTCAAATAAATAGCGATCACTCTGGGCTTTCTTTTTGGGCATCTGAAGGTGATTTTTCTAACCAAGTAACAAGGAAAGCAAAATTTCCTACAGCTGTTTTCTTTTCCTTTTTTTCTTTTCTTTTCTTTTCTTTTGGAGACAGTGTCTTACTCTGTCACCCAGGCTGGAGTATGGCTGCATGATCTTGGCTCACTGCAACTTGTGTCTCCTGGGTTCAAGTGATTCTCCTGCCTCAGCCTCCTGAGTAGCTGGGATTACAGATGTGTGCCACCCTGCCTGGCGAATTTTTGTATTTTTAGTAAGGATGGGGTTTTACCACATTGGCCAGGGTGGTCTTGAACTCCTGAGCTCAAGTGATCTGCCCACCTCAGCCTCCCAAAGTGCTGGGATTACAGGCGTGAGCCACCACACCTGGCCCTAGAGCTGTTTTTGATCACGGGCCATTAACTTTTTCTTCTGAGGTATTAATCCATTTCTTTATGTCCCATCAGGCCCGCAGGTCCCTGCCTCTTTTCCAAGATTTTGGCAGTTCTAAAGTGTAGTCTTCTCTCATTCTTTTTTTTTTTTTTGAGATGGAGTTTCTGTTGCCCAGGTTGGAGTGCAGTGGTGCAATTTCAGCTCACTGCAACCTTTCTCTCCTGGATTCAAGCAATTCTGCCTCAGCCTCCCCAGGGAGTACAGGTGTGCACCACCACGGCTAATTTTTTTGTATTTTTAGTAGAGGCTTCCATCATGTTGGCCAGGTTGGTCTTGAACCCTTGACCTCAAGTGATCTGCCTGCCTCAGCCTCCCAAAATGCTGGGATTACAGGCAGCAGTCACTGTGCCCAGACTTCTCTCATTCTTTTCTCAAGACTGATTTGTCTTATTTTTTGCGATGAAGGTAGGTCAAACATTACATCCTGCCTATTGAGAAGGAAACTTCCATGTCAGGAGTTCTCAGTCTTCACGTGCTTGTTTACAGTTTAGCTCTCTCTCTGCTCACAACACCTCCTCATGACAATCAAAACTGGTTCTCTGCTTCGTAAAGAGAACGTGTGGGGAAGAATCTGGGAATTCAGTGGCATACTCCATTTTAGTGCTTCTTTTCAAATCTTATTTGTCCCTGCTTTTTGTTGTTCACAATAAAAATGAGTGCAGTCACCATACAACTCATGTCCCTAAGATAAGAAACATAAGATACGTAAGGTAGACTTTTCTTTTCTTTTTTTCTTTTTTTGAGATAGAGTCTCACGCTGCCACCCAGGCTGGTGTGCAATGGCATGATCTTGGCTCACTGCAACCTCTGCCTCCTGGGTTCAAGTGATTTTCCCACCTCAGCCTCCTGCGTAGCTGGGATTACAGGCACCTGCCATCATGCCTGGCTAATTTTGTATTTTTGTAGAGACGAGGTTTCACCATGTTGGCCAGGCTGGTCTCGAACTCCCGACCTCAGGTGATCCACTAGCCCCAGCGTCCCAAAATGTTGGGATTACGGGTGTGAGCCACCATGCTGGCTAATCAGATATACTTTCCTAATACTGACCTAAAGGCAAACTGGTTCCCTTGGGCTAGTGCAAAACATGATTGTTTTCTGCCACTTATTGACTATAACAAAACAAAGTCACATGTAGTTACTGTTTAAGGGGAAACAATACTAAAACCAATATATGGTGCAAAGGAAACAAGAAATACTGCTAAAAAAAAGTCTTTTCAAACATGAAACAAAAGCTGTTATATGTGCTCAGCTTAGCCTGGCTCCAAGCTCTCCAAGCTGAGCTGCCTGGGATGATGGGGTGGGGAGGGTGGTGGTTGAGGGGTGGATAGGTGGGGGGGCTCTGAGGCTGGGCTTTACCTCAAGGGTTTTCAGGGCCAGGCAAGCTGCTTTCTGGAGCTGGAGGTTTGTCTTTGTTAGTGCTTCACAGTAATAGAGCAAGGCCTGAAAGAGAAGGAGGGACCCCGTGAAGGCATTTTGGTTTGTTCGTAGTCTAAGAGGTATATTTCATTTTCACTCCCTGCGATAACCTATAGCATACAACACCGACATTTTGCATTACCTTCAGAGCAAGAAAAAAAAAAGCCATTGAAATTCATATTAATTAAAAGAGCCGTTCATTCCATAAATTGATCCCTTATATTCTCCTAGACCTACTATGATGGTGGGCTTTTTTTGGCCACCTAGAGGTAATTTTTTAAACTAAGTAACGAGGAAGGCAAAATTTCCCAAAGCTGTTTTTGATCCTGGGTCATGAACTGTGTCTTTTGAGGTGTTAACCCTTTCTTTATGTTCCTTCATAAAGGCCTGCAAGCTCCTGCCCCTTGTCCCAGGTGTCATTCCAAGATTTGAAATATTCCCCTAAAATCCGTGACTCTAGAAGAATATAAGGGATCAATTTATTGAATAAAATTGGGAGATAGAGAGTTATGGTTCTGGCTTTTAAGGAGCCCTTAGATGTAGGAGAAATGCTGACTGTTAGAAGGAACTGAAGAGAAGAAATATATTAGGTGCCATAAGAAAGCTACAAGCTAAGTCAGTCACTTGGGGAAGAGAAAATCTTATGGAATGCCAGGGTAGGTTTCAAAAAATGTTTGAACTCGAATGGAAATGATGGGTTAGGTTTCAGTGGGGAAGTTGATTGAAAAAAAAGGTATTCAGGCAGAAGTAAGGAAGACAGGAGGAGGCAGTACGTTCCAGGGAGGAGGGTGGTGATGTCAGTTTGAGATTTGCTGAGTTTGACACATGGCAAATAAATGCTCTGTGCAAAAATCTCTACATAAAAGTTGTCTTTTTTTTGTTGTTGTTTTTTTGAGACAGAGTCTTGCTCTGTCACCTAGGCTAGAGTGCAGTGGCACGATATCTTGGCTCACTGCAACCTCCACCTCCCAGGTTCAAGTGATTCTCCTGCCTCAGCCTCCCAAGTAGCTGGAGTAGCTGGGACTACAGGTAACCACCACCATGCCCAGCTATTTTTTTTTTATTTTTAGTACAGGCGGGGTTTCACCATGTTGGCCCCTGAGGCCAGGAGTTCGAGATCAGCCTGGCCAACATGGTGAAACCCCGTCTCCACTAAAAATAAAAAAATTAGCTAAGCGTGTGATGTAATATTTTTAGAATTAGACACTACACAAATGCCCACCAATATAGAGTAAGAAAATAAATTCTAGGATATTTATATTCAGACATGCCATCCATCCATAAATATAATGAAGTAGATCAATATGTTCTGTCAAGGAAAGAAAATAGCCATGACATATTACATTAAAAAGTCCATTATGAAACAGAATAGTGTGATCTCACTTTAAAAATTACGCATGTTAGCATATGTATAGACAAAATCTGAAAGAAGAGACAGTATGTTACTAATAGTTTTTTTCTGGGGGCTGAATGTAGGGGGTTCTTATCTATATTTCTTTAGTTTTAATTATTTTACAGAATATGTATTACTGATAAGCAGAAAAATTATTTTATAAAAGAATAAATGCTAAAATATTATTAGTAAATGATAGAAAATTAAACCGGCTTCTGGCTCGACGGCCATGGTTCAGTGTCCTACCTTTTCCCTGAAATGCTGATTTTTGGAGGCTGCTGCCAAGTAAAGCGTCACAGCCTCACTAACTTCATTGTCCTCCCTGGTTAATAGCAGAGCCAGAGTTCTGAGTACTTCCTGCTTGGCCAGGAGGTTGCTGGGAACAAGGTCACTCATGGTCTGTAGCAGTTTTTCATCTCTTAGTGATTGTAGAGTCTGAACCATGGAAACTAGAGGGTAAGAAGGAAGGAGATTTCATGTTCTGACATGCTGAAGTAACAAGCTCATTACAAACATAAATAGGACTCAAGTACAAAAGAAAGTATAGTATAGTAACTCAAATATATATGAAAAATTAGCATCTGATAAAGGTGGTATTTCCGATTGGTGAGAAAAGGTCAGACTATTCAAATAACTGGATTACAGTGATGGACAAAGCACATGGGAAAAAGTGAAGGTGGGTCTCTATCTCATAATGGCTACAAAAATAACTTGTAGATGAATTAGCCCAATATAAAAATATACAGAAGAAAATATACGTAAACATTTTTTACAATCTTTCTAATGTATGTATGGCAGACTCAATTGCTCCTCTGTCTTTCAGTCAAACCTGGCTGGCAAAACCCCAATCCTGGGTGAACTCAGTGCAGAAGCCAAGTCTGCACTGAGGCAACTAGGCCCTGATGAAGGAATACATTTCTTTCTCTCTCTCTTTTTTTTTTTGAGACAGAGTCTCAATCTTGTTGCCCAGGCTGGAGTAGCTGGGATTAAGGCACATACTACCATACCCAGCTAACTGTTCTATTTTTAGTAGAGATGGGGTTTCACCATGTTGGCCAGGCTGGTCTCAAACTCCTGACCTCAGGTGATCCACCCACCTAGGCCTCCCAAAGTGCTGGGATTACAGATGTGAGCCACCGCGCTTGACCAGAGCAACCCATTTTGTTGGTTGGAATATGAAGACAATATAGTAAAAAATAAGGTCTTGAGTCCCATTTGGACAAATTAACTATGTTCCATGAATAAGGAGTATCCTCTACTCCCTAACCAGAAATCTAGCATGATTACCCATTAGCCACAAAGATACTGGAGTGAGAATGTGTCTGGTCAGTTCAGATGGAAGAATAAAAGCCACATTCATGCTCCATGCATAAAGCAACATCCTCTACACAGTAGACAAATTTGTGACTTATTTAGATTTGTTTTTTGCTTTAATTTCCTATTTTCCTTGCTGTGGACGCTCCATTAATTTCACTGCTTTGTAAATAAACACCCTAGTAAAAGCCTCAAGGAAGCATTATGGATTATAACATCGAAATAAATCACAGAAATTAGCCTAAATGTTCAACAACATAATCAAATACATTAGTATATATTCAAATGCTGAACTATTAATCTAATATCTAATGTAGTCTAATATAAATGCTTTCAAAGAATGTTTAATAACACAGAACATAATGTCAAATAAAAAACAGGATCAATAGTCTATAAGGCATAATTACAGTTTTGAAATCTAAAACCCACGTGCATTCAACTGAAAAATAAATACAATTTAAAAAGTAGGAGAAGGAGAGATTGGAATTTTTTCTTTATATTTCTGTGTTTTCTAATTTTTTTAATAATGAAGGCTTTTCCCTTTTATGTTGAAATAAAAAAAGGCACTTAAAAATTTTAGTTTTTTTTTTTTTTTGTCATTCCCCATTCCTGCTAGCAAATGAGTAGGCCTTTTTGGGGACAATGTAATATAAGAGGCTAGAGATGTACATCTCCACTGATATAAACTGAGTAACAGAAAGTTTCTCAGAAAATTGATTTAGATTGGGACATATTTAGTAGCAAGAAATGAAGACTATAATAGGGCTGGGCGTGGTGGCTCATGCCTGTAATCCCAGCACTTTGGGAGGCCGAGGTGGGAGGATCACAAGGTCAGGAGTTCGAGACCAGCCTGACCAACATGGTGAAACCCCGTCGCTACTAAAAATACAGAAATTAACTGGGCACCTGCCTGTAATCCCTGCCTGTAATCTCAGCTACTCAGGAGGCTGAGGCAGGAGAATCACTTGAACCCAAGAGGCAGAGGTTGCAGTGAGCTGACATTCATGCCATTGCACTCCAACCTGGGCGAAAGAGTGAGACTCCATCTCAATAAAAAAATCAATAAGAAGACGATTATATTATAAAATAAGACTTTGTGGCCCTGAAACAAGGTCTTTCTGCCCACGCTTTCTCTTCCTGTTCTTTGTGCAGGCGCCTTTCGTTGTAAGGGGTTACGCACAGGCTCTCTCCTATGCTCCGTGCTGGTATAGTGCTGGGTAGAGGAAGATTTTTCTTCCTTCACGATGATGCTACCCAATGTGCTGACTGTGTTGTTGCAGGATCTGATGTTCTGGAAACAGAAGGGCTAAGCCTGGGTGTGCGCCAGACACGCTGCTGCTGCCTGGTGCCGTGCCAGACTCACCTTGCTCCAAAGAACACACCTCATTCCTCCCGTCCCTTTTAACCTGCATTGTCAAGGCTCTGTGGATTGATAGAGCACAAACCTGGGAACCAGAAACCAGCCCCTCACTACCTGGCTCTACTCCCAAAGTGGTTTTCACTTGACTCAGATCATTATTTTATTTCCTGTCTCTGAAGGGCCATGTGGAATGGCAAGAACCAGCTTCATTGCTGCACGCCTGCTGTGGCAGCTGCTCTCTTTGTTCCCTGCCACATGCAGCTCTGGAGTTACTTTTCCACCTTTTCCTCCTTTCCTTTCCCGCCGTGACCTACCTGCTTTCTTTGAAACTCCGTTTCTTCCTATTATTAATGAAAGCCTCACCAAACAGGGAAATATAAAATAGTATTGCCTGTCGGGTTGATCTCACTAATGGCAAATACATTACTGAAGGAAATCAAGTACAGTGAAAGCTTAAATCATTTACCAGCTTCCTGTAAGTGGTACCCCTCTGCCAGATGATTGAGTTGCTCCCAGTGAGTCTCTGATTCATTAACAAGGGGCTCACTGGTAGTAAAGGTCCAGAAGTCATTTAAAAGGCAAATTACACCTCTACTGTGAACTTGAAAAAGCAGAAGGCTATCATTGCCAAAAGCCATGATTTAAAAGACCAGAGATAAGGCCCAAATTGAGCCACCACTATGATGTGACAAAAGAATATGTCCCACCTTGCCTGGCCAGCTGGCTCAGGTAACTCTCCAGGTCACTCACGCCGTGACTGGTGAAGTAACTGTAATACTGGAAAACAGTGACGACTTCCGAGGACAGGCTAGTGGAAAGCAGAGGCTCAGCCCGGTCCAGAATTTGGGACACCAGAGTCCGAAACACTGTTTGGAAGGGAAAGACATAGAAGCTTTAACTATATGACCATTCGTTCATTCAACTTTTATTTGTTTATTTATTTATTTCGGAGTCTCGCTCTGTCACCCACACTGGAATGCAGAGGCGCAATCTCAGCTCACTGCCAACCTCGCCTTCCCCGGTTCAAGCAGTTCTCCTGCCTCAGCCTCCCAAGTAGCTGGGACTACAGGTGCATGCTGCCAGGCCTGGCTAATTTCTTTCGTATTTTGGTAGAGATGGGGTTTCACCCCTGGCTGGCCTTAAACTGCTGAGCTCAGGCAGTCCACCCACCGCTGCCTCCCAGAGTGCTAGGATTACCGGCATGAACCACTGTGCACAGCTATTCTTATATTTTTTTGAGGTAGGGTCTCACTTTGTTGCCCAGGTTGGTCTCAAACTCCTGGGCTCAAGTGGTCCTCCTGCCCCAGCCTCCCAAGTAGATGGAATTGCAGGCATGAACCATCACACCTGGCTCAATAAGCTGTTTATCTTTTATTGTGGTTGAAGGTAGATTGAAGTCCGTAAAGTAAGCAGCTAGATGGTTTTTGCACATGTGCACACCTGTGTAACTGCCATTTAGATCAAGATATGGAGAGGGCCCGCACTCCATAAGGTTTTCTTGTGCCCCTTCCCAGTCGATAGCTACCCTTCCCTTCCCCTATATATAACATATATAATGAATAAATATTATATTCATTATATATCTCTCATTATATCTCTCATTAGGAGAGAGATAAAAAGGAGGAGTAAGAGAAAAGTGAGAGAGGAAAAGAGAAGAAAGGAAGGAAAAATTAAGGGAAGAGAAAGGACAGGAGGGACACAAATAGGCAACTAAGAATCTGACTTCTATCAACATAAATCAGTTTTGCCTGTTCTTAAACTTCATGTAAATGGAGTTATATAGTATGTACTTTCGGTGTCTTGTTCCTTTTATACAACAAAGCATCCATGAGATTCATCCAGATTATTGCTTATAGCTGCAATGTATTTTTTTAAAAAATTGCTGGCCCAGGGTGGGTGCAGTAGCTCACATCTGCAAACCCAGCACTTTGGGAGGCTGAGGCGAGTGGATCACCTGAAGTCAGGAGTTCGAGAACAGACTCGCCAACATAGTGAAACCCTGTTTCTACTAAAAGTACAAAAATTAGCTGGGCACGGTGGCGCATGCCTGTAATCCCAGCTACTGGGGGGCTGAGACAAGAGGATCACTTGAACCTGAAAGGCGAAGGTTGCAGTGAGCTGAAATCATGCCACTGCACTCCAGCCTGAGCAACAGAGTGAGACTCCATCTCAAAAAAAAAAAAAAGAAAAATTGCTGGCCCAGTGCAGTGGCTCATGCCTATAATCCTGGCACTTTGTGGGGGTCAAAGTGGGAGAATTGCTTGAGCCCAGGAGTTCAAAACCAGCCTGGGCAAGTGGGTGAAACCCCGTCTCTACTAAAAGTACCAAAATTAGCCAGGCATGTTGGTGTCTGTCTATAGTCCCAGTACAAAAGAGGCTGAGGGAGGAGAATCTCCTGAGCCCAGGATGTCGAGGCCGAAGTGAGCTGTTATCACCCTACTGCATTCCCCCTGGGGGACAGAGTGAGACCATGTCTCTATTTTTTTAATCGCTGTGTAATACTTTATGCTATGAGTATACTACAATTTATCCATTCTCTTGTGGGCATTTACATTGTTTCCAATTTTTGGCTCTTGTGAGTAAAGTTGCTGTGAACCTTCTTATAAATGTCCTTTCTTGTGAACATAGCACTTATTTGTCTTTACTTATTTAGGAGTGAATTTCCTGGATCCAAGAGTAGGGTATATTGAGCTTTAGTAGAAACTGCCAGTTTTTCCAAAGTGATTGTTCCATTTGATGCTCTCATACTGGTGACATTGTAATGAAAGAAGTATACATATGGAAACAACAATACATGAAAATGTAGTAGCTTTATTATTATTGAGATGAAGTATCACTCTGTCACCTCAGCTGGAGAGCAGTGGTGCTATCTCGGCCACTGCGCCTCTGCCTCCTGGGTTCAAGCAGTTCTGCCCGATCTCCCAAGTAGCTGGGGTTACAGGCATGCACCATCATGCCCGGCTAATTTTTGTATTTTTAGTAGAGATGGAGTTTTGCCATGTTAGCCAGGCTGGTCTCGAACTCCTGACCTCAGGTGATCCACCTGCCTCGCCCTCCCAAAGTGCTGGGATTACTGATGTGAGCCACTGTGCCTGGCCGAAATGTAGTAGCTTTAAATGTCACTGCTGATATTCTGAATTAAAACACGTTCAACATCTTTCTTTTCTTAAATCTGAGTAGATGATGTTTTCCCTGGACAATACACTTCTGTTTTCAGGGCTGGCCTTTTGTGTGCTTCCCATCTGCAGACAAGTGGTAGGAGGACCCCTGCACCCCCACCCCAGTGCCCACTCTCACTGAAGGACAGGAATTCTCTTTCTACTGCTGTGTCATACCTGGGTCTGCAAGTCCTGGATACTCTTTGTTGACGGTTCTGGCAAAGCTGGCGTCCAGCTGCTTAATCACTCTGTCCGCTGAGCTGTGGTACACACCAATAGGGCTGCAGCACTTGGTCCAGAATGACAGCAGAGATAGCTTTTTGTGAAATTCTGGTATGGCTGGAAGAGAAGAGCAACCATCATTTCATGACACATTTAAAATGAAGCAGAGGGAGACGTGTTGGGGAAAGGATATGTGTGTGTTCTTTAGGAACCTTTTTTTCTCCCCATAATTATTTTATTATAATTATTGAGATGAAGTCACACTCTGTCACCTTGACTGGAGTGCAGTGGCACGATCTCAGCTCATTGCAATCTCTGCCTCCGGGTTCAAGCGATTGTCCTGCCTCAGTCTCCCAAGTAGTTGGGATTACAGGTGTGTGCCACCATGCCTGGCTAATTTTTGTATTTTTAGTATAGACAAGAGTTTCGCCATGTTGGCCAGGCTGGTCTCCAACTCCTGACCTCAGGTGATCCACCTGCCTTGGCCTCCCAAAGTGCTGGGATTACCAATTCCTGTGTGGTTGGCAGATGGCCTGAAGGGTAAAGAAGTTATGACAAGAAACTCATCCTGCCTGGGGAGCAAAGAAAATGGAGCAAATGCAAGGCTGTTTGCTGTCAGTGTTGGGAAACACAGGAGCTCAACCCTTAGGAGACATTCCAGTCATGGGATTTCCTGTAACTCCACACAGAAATCATACAGGATCAGAGACTCAAACTTTAGGAGAGTTTCCTGAAGGGGATGGGAGGTACCAGTAGGTGGCTGGAGGACATTTTTACCCTGCCCAGGTGGTTCTCTGACTGAAATGACTGAACAGCATGGTGCCAGGTGGTGCAGGGACAATGTTTCCCTTAAATGTGTTACGATCGTGAGGAGGGGGCTGGGAGAGGAGAGGACACAAGTCACTTGCAGCCTGAATGTCCTGCCCCTCTTCGTGCCCCTCAGAGACCAGCCAAGGTCACCTATTTCTAGTGGGAATGGATGTGGGAGGCAGAAATGTACAGGGAGAAGATAGAGGACGTTTTAAGCTTAATCAGAGATTACCTGGAAGACCCTATTTCTGCTGAATATCTGATACGAAAAAAGACATAAATTCTGGTCTCTACAGAAGTGCCCCATCACCAGATGACACAAATTCAAAGGCATCTTTTCCATGTCAATTTCTTCCTTTAAAACTCTTAGAATCAGGAGCTCTCCTGTATTTGCACCATGTATTTGCACCTTTCCCCAGCAGGGTCTGGTAGCATCTTCCATTTGACAGTCGCTATAGGAGTTGTCTTAGCCAGCCCCAAAGAGCAAGAACAATCCTAGTCATCTGTCCCTAAAGGGAACCGTACCAGCAGAAAGTCTGTGAAACTCTGCCTGTGAAGTGGATGCTGTTTCTGTTGCTGTGTCTGATTTCTGGAGGTGGAGGCCCTCTGGGAAAAACCGTGTCTGCTGCTTTGACTCAGAGCGCCGAAATGTCACGCTAATGAGCCCGATCTGTTTGAAGACCTTTCTCAATCCTATGACCTAAGGATGCTTTTCTGTTTTCCTAACAAAGCAGTTAACATGTGTAGGGAGTGGACGGGGCTAGTGGTGTCATCATTTACGTGAGTAGCGGTGTAATTGGCAGATACTTACCTTCCACAACAGAACTGATATTTCCTATGTTCTCATCACTGACAGCTGCGAGTTTCTCCATCACTTGGATCTGCCTAGAAAGCTTCTCTAAGAGACTTCTTGCCACAAATGGGGTTTTGCTTGAGAAAACAATTTGCTGGTAAAACAAACAAAACCACTGATTCAATTATGTTGTTTTCAGTAGAGCTTTCTCTACCCAGCCTCGTCCTTTCTGAATGTGCTGATGATACTAAATAAACTCATGCAATGTTTTTCTTCCAGCTCGATAATGTTGCTCATTCCATGCCAGTTACACATCTGAGGAAATCAGACATGTTTTTGTTGCTCTGCATATTTTCATGCCTGCATAAATTCTGGAACTTTCTCAGCAGTAGGGCTACAAGGTTATTATAAAGCTGCCTTCCCTTTTATGTGTTGTGAATCTTGATCTTACCCTTTGGAACGTGAGGGGCGGTTTAGGCTGGTGTGTAAGCAGAAATAGATTTGTCTTACAAATGCAGTAATTTTTCACAGCATGGTTTTATTTTTGTGTGTGTGTTCCAGCTGAAAATTAAGAGCAGGTTAAATAAGAATGATGATTACAATCAGAGTTGTCTCTTGATAACAAATGAGTGCTTACTATGTGCCAGGCACTAGTCTGAGTCCCGTGTGTTAGCTCATGTTATTTCTATTAACTACCCAATGAGGCAGTTCCTATTGATATCCCCATTTTACTGATGAGAAAATTGAGACACAGAGAGGTAAAGCAACCCACCAGAGGTCACTTAAGTTGTAAGTGGGTTCACTTGTGTGTACTTCACACGCATGAGGAGGCCTAAGAGAGGAAAGAGCCTAAGTCACTTGCTGCCCAATGGTTCTCCTTCTTTCTGTGTCTCTCGGAGACCTTTCTCGACCACCTGATGGGCATAGATACAGAATGCAGACCTGTACTACCTTGCTGTATGGTCTAAAGTATTTGGACTCCAAAACAAATAGGATTTTCAAACGCAAAAGTCTAGTGCAGCAATTATGTACTAACACCTTTCCTGTGAGTAAATACAATAGCAATGAACTGCTTTATTTTGATAATAATCATTGCGATTATGTTTCCTAGAAAATGCACATCTTTTTTTCTTTTTTTATAATTTTTCTTAAAAACAGGGGAAAGCGCGAACGCAGTCCCCCACTACCACAAATTATGCAGTCGAGTTTCCCCCATTTGGGGAAATCGCAGGGGTCAGCACATCCGGAGGAAAATGCACATCTTTATCTCTCTGTGATTATATACCTAATGAATAAGGAAGCTCACACATGAGTCAATGCAAATGAGAAGTTAAGTTTCTAATCCTTACTCCTTCAACCTACATCTTCATATCCACCTCTTCTGATTTTTACCATTGCTCATCCCCACAGAAAGGCTGAACTGTTGGAATCATGGCCCTGTAACAGGAAGAAATGCTGCACTGGCTGCTTGCAGTGAAAGCATGCCAATTACTCTTTGCGAGAAAACAGTCACTCCTTCATAGACAATAATTCTCTGATGTCTCACATAATAGCTATTTTTCTCTAAAAAATAAATAAGTGGTTTGCTCAGTGTTGTATCAGGCTCAGCAAGGACAAACAGCTGTCTGGTTCAAATGGTTAGTGAGTAGAAAAGAGTTATATGTAAACAAAAATCCCCGTTTTAATCAGAAAAAAAAAATTGCACCTTCTACCAGATCGATTGTCAAACTCATGGTCTGTGAAACTTTTGTGGTTTTTGACCTCGAAACTCAACAGAGGAGTTTAAGCGTTGGCTAACCAAGTGGCAGGAGTTGTAATCGCCAGCCAGTCTCCCACCGCATACAGTTGTCTGAGCCTATTCTGGTGCTCTTCATCTGAAGTGGAGAAGCATATTCTACATCTCAAAACACATGTGTTACCAAGGAGGCAACACTGCCCCTCTGCTGGGCTCCTGAGGGACCCCTGGCTCCTCACCCTTACTCTTGTCTTCCAGTGGGTTCTGCGCTCTTGGGAGTACAATGCCTCCTCTTTCCGCACCCTTCCTGCCTGATAATCCCCTTGAAACCTTTTTTTAAGACAGGGTCTCACTCTGTCACCCAGGCTGGAGTGCAGTGGCATCATTACAACTCACTGCAACCTCTGCCTCTCAGGCTCAAGCAATCCTCCCACCTCAGCCTCTTGAGTAGCTGGGACCACAGGCGGGTGCCACCACACCTGGCTAATTTTTGTATCTTTTGTAGAGACAAGGTTTCACTATATTGATCAGGCTGGTCTCAAACTCCTGGGCTCAAACGATCTTCCTGCTTTGTTCTCCCAAAGTGCTGGGACTACAGGTATGAGCCACTGCACTGGTCTGAAACCATTATATTTGCTTCTGCATTCGCTTCCTGTTCCACATACATCCAAGCAAGCTGGGAGAAGAACAATACTAGAAGACAAGCGACCAGGCAAGGAGAAAGCTCTTAAGTAGATGCTTGAGGAGAAATGCTTTAAAACAGCTGAAACCCTTCCTGCAACAAAAGAATTTCAGAACATTTGCTCCACTGTTGAAAAACCTTAAGTGGCAAACAGCTTGAGATGAGAAGAAAAAGCAGCTCTGTGGTGTCCCAGAATGAGAGCTAAATGTTGATGTTGATGGCCTAGAGAAATCTCTCTTATCATTGCTAATAAGAAGTACTTATTCAAAATGCAGGAGACTGCCCGTTAGATTTTTTTAACACTTTCTTTTAGCTATCCAGGTGGTGAAAAACTAATTCATCTGACATTCACATTAATATATATTCCGTATCACTGGCTTTCAAACTCCATTGCAGATGATGGAATACAAATGCCTTCCCCCAGCCCCGTTCATCACATGATTCTCATTTACTACCAAATGAGTCAAAAGTGAGAGCTAACCATATTCCACCTGCTACTGTTAAGAACTAGAGGGTAAGGTTTGAAGATGAAAACGCAAGCTTGTAGAGGGATGGGCATGCCCATGAGAGTTTTCGACTGGGCTCAAACCAGAGCAAGACTGTTCTCTTATTCCTGAATTCTTATTTTCCTGGCAATGCTAAAAAATGAAAGCACACTTCCTGACATGCAAACCGCCTGACCTCTCAAACACAGGTTCATCGCTGCTCCTACCTGCACGAGTTGGGTACAGTACTGGAGGTGCCTAACGATGGTGATGTCCAGGCTCTCGTTCCCTGTGGTCAGCGGGAGAGGACTTCCTGCCACACTGGTCCCAACTCCTGTGTCTTCAGTCAGCGCTTCACTGAGATGGCCCCTGGCTTCTGGGTGAACCGACCTGTAACTATTGAAGGTGGGCAAATGTTAGCTTTTTTTTTTTCTGTGCACAAATCACAGGTCCAGTCAACATAATTTGCATCAGGCCTCAGCAGCACCCACTGAAAACAGTCTTTCACTTGCCTACCTTGAAAAATAGAGACACCTTTTAAAAATTACTTAATTCAGGCTGGTCACCAAATTGCCTAGTGTTAAAAGAGCATGCAAACAAATTGCTTTGAAAGTTCTCTCTCCGCCTCTTAAGCCTAATGAGCCCCTTATGAAGTAATTTCACCCAGAAGTCTTTGACACATGCCCTCATTTTGAATTGGTTGCACTTTCCTGCTCTGTTGACACGGTGATCTGCCAGATTTTCTGGGAATAAACTGTCCTTTATATTTGTGGTTTCCCAAGGGCAATACCATTAAGAAATAATCTGTCAAGGCTTTTTCCTGGCCTCAGATCAGTTGCTACTTGAATAAAAGGAAAAAGGAAAGCAGCCAAGAAGAGAGACGTGATGTTCTACTCTGGACAAAAGTTAAAAAGGATGTGTGAATATTTAGAGGAATAGCTTAGTTCTGCCTCTCATGCTTTGTTTCAACCCCATTGTTGACCGGTCTGAAGTTGTATCATGATGGGCACCGACATTTTAAAAAATCACTTACACTGATGATCTAATTTTATTCTTAAAACAAATCTGTGTACTAAGGAGGGTGGGCACAGTGGTCTTGTTTCATATGATTAGCAGGGATGTTAACAAGAGTGTCCTGATTCACACAGCTAGACAGGACAGGGCCGAGCTGCGCTCCAGCATCACACTGGCCGTGTTCCAGTTTAAAAAGATCGCACACCAGAGCTTACAGGCTTTGAATGCTTTATTCTCATTCACATTTGCCTCCAAGGGGAAGACAGCTTGTGTCTGTTAGCAGCCAATACATATTTAAAATACACACACACACACACATACACACACTCTTCCCTAATACTTCTGATGACATACAATAAGATTGATCCAATTAGACGTATTTAATATCCATGAGGTATGACATTTATAAAATCTGTGATGTTTTTGTTGTTAAAATGTTTCTTATAGCAAGAAGAAAAAAAGTTTAGATTGATGCCTGACTTTGTGATACCCTGTAACAGCTTTTTTTTTTTTTTCCATATTCTTTCTTTTGGAAAACCTGTAACAGCTTAAGGTAACAAGTACGTAGAAAAATTTTTGGTTAAGAAGCATTTCACAAATTCCATCAAGCTAAAAAATATGAATGCAGAACAATTTATATATGCATATATATTTTTTTCAGACAGAGTCTTGCACTGTCACCCAAGCTGGAGTGCAATGGCACGATCTCAGCTCACTGCAACTCCACCTCCCAGGTTCAAGCCATTCTCCTGCCTCAGCCTCCTGAGTAGCTGGGATTACAGGCAGATGCCACCATGCCCTGCTAATTTCTGTATTTTTAGTAGCGATGGGTTTCACTGTGTTGGTTAGGCTTGTCTCGAACTCCTAACCTCAAATGATTCACCCTCTTTGGCTTCCATAAGTGCTGGGATTACAGGAGTGACCATGTCCGGCCTTAGTTATTTATTTGAGAGAAGGTCTCACTCTGTTGCTGAGACTGGTGTGCTATGGTACAATCTCAGCTCACCTTGACCTCCTGGAGTCAAGTAATCCTCCCATTTCAGCCTCCCACATAGCTGGGACTACAAGTATACACCACCATATCCAGCTAACTTTTGTACTTTTTGTAGAGATGGGATTTTGCCATGTTTCCTGGGTGGTCTCGAACTCCTGAGCTCAAGTAATCGTCCTGCCCTGGCTTCCCAAAGTGCTGGGATTATAGGCATGAGCCACTGTGCCTGACCAAATGTAGAATTTAAACATTACATCCATTTAATACATTTTCTTTGCCATGTCCCCAGTTTGCTTAAGGGGCAAATTCAAGTTCTCATAGTTTTTTTTCCTGGTTTTATTTTGAAAAAGGAAACCCTCTAGGGACAACAAAAACCCAAAACTGACATGTTTTGGAGAGATTTGTGAAGGTTGAAGTCATAGCTTGCTGTAACTTGAAAACCTGTTTATGTCATATTGTGCCAGGTAAAGATGAGTGGACAAGCCACCCCTACTTTGGGAAAGTGTGTTTTCTTTCACAGCAATGGATAGAGGTGGGCATATTTCACTGTGCTTATTTTGCTTTATCTGTAGTTATAAAATTGGACCCCCGGCTCCAGTTCTCGAAATGTGATTATGCTGCACGAGAACACCTGATAGTGAAGGTGACAATATTTCACCTTCATCTGCTGCTTCCAGAGAAGGTCACATTCTCCACCTAGAGAGCTGCAGAGCCAGTGGCAATCACAGGTCATCCTCTCTCACATTCTAAGAGAAATATGCACCATGGGACTTAAAGTTGGTATTGATGCATGCGTTGATGAACTCAATCTCATGCAAAGATTCACTGGGTTGAAGGAAGCATAAAGGGTTGGGAAAGTGAGGCAAAACAAAACAAAGGCACTGGAAGTAGAGTGCAAGCCAGGGAGAACCCGGCCCAAATTCGTCATTTAGTACGAGTTAGTTCTCCATAACACTCAACCCTATCAGACACATGTGAGGGCTGGGCGCAGTGGCTCACACATGTAATCCCAGCACTTTGGGAGGCCGAGGTGGGTGGATCACCTGAGGTCAAAAGTTCAAGACCAGCCTGGTCAACATGGTGAAACCCCGTCTCTACTAAAAATGCAAAAATTAGCTGGGTGTGGTGGTGGGCACCTGTAGTCCCAGCTACTCGGAAGGCTGAGGCAGGAGAATGAATCACTTGAACCCGTGAGGCGGAGGTTGTGGTGAGCCAAGATCGCACCACTGCACTCCAGCCTGGATGACAGAACGAGACTCTGTCTCAAAAAAACAAAAGACATGTGTACACATGTATGTGAATATAAACACTCTCATATAAAATTTTCCTCTTTATAAGGAAGTTATTTTTCTTTAAGCAACCCAATATAGGTGAATGATGTCGACCCTTTTATGGTACTTGACCATAAAAAGGAACTGTAAGCCAACTGGTCACTCATGTGGGTAGTTTTATCTTCCTGGAAATGTGTACCAGGTCCCCTCTGACACTAACAAAGAACTAGTGTATCAGTTGTGACAGAAGAAATATGAGGAGATACTGTCTTCAGACTTACCTGTGTTTCTCAGTCTCAGTGTCTGAAAATACTGAGTCAGCACCTCCGCCAACATTACAAACCTCATCACCATCCTCCTCCTCGTCAAAATCAGAGGTGTTCAGGAAATCAAAGCTTTCTAAAGCACTTTCAACTGTAAGACTTAAACTGGAAGACCTGCTGCGGCTTGCGGCTGGCTTGCACTGTAAAGCAGAAGGCACCGGGAGAGCATCAGCACATCCAGAAAGAGAAGCGGGACACGGCGCTCAGCTCAAGATGCCACACTTTTTATTTTTTTCAAGCTTTTATTTTTTGTTAGCATTTAAAAAATGCATTGAAAAATCTTTATATCCAAAAAAAGAGGCACAACCATGGATAAAATGGCACAATATCTGGGGCTGGTTAAAGGAACATCCAGAGGGAAGTCAGTAAGTTGAAGAATAGAAAACAAGATTGGCCATGAGCTGATCAGTGGGGAGGTTGGGGGGATGGGCACACTGGGCTCCATTAGAGGATCTTCTCTACTTGTGTTTGAAATTTTTATAACACAAGTTAAAAAAAAGAACATGTCAACCACAAAGTCTTGGGAAACAATTCCTATATCTCTCTGCCTACTGCTCACCCCCAAATAAAATACAAGCAAATTTTAAGTCAGTGAGTGAACGCTAAATGCTGACCAATCTCTAATTCCAAGGGGCAATCTCTTCAGTGTTCTGCAACAGGTGCTAGTTATCTAAGGCACCTGCTCTAAAGGACTAACAAAACAAAGCCCAGAAACAGGAAGTGGTTCCAGTTCACCTAGCCCACGCTCCCTAGGTAAGAAGCCCTGCAATTTTTTTTTTTTGAGGCAAGGTCTTGCTCTGTCACTCAGGCTGGAGTGTAGTGGTGTGATCACAGCTCACTGCAGCCTCAACCTCCCAAGCTTAAGTAGTCATCTCACCTTAGCCTCCCAGGCAGCTGAGACCATGGGTGTGTGCCACCACACCAGGATAATTTTTTTCTTTTTTTCTTTTTGTAGAGACAGAGTCTCCCTATGTTGACCAGACTGGTCTTGAACTCCTGGGCTCAAGCAGTTCTTGGCCTCCCAAAGTGTTGGGATTACAGGCATGAGCCACCACACCCACTCACAGCATGTAATTTCTCCCGTGAGCACTGAGGAGAAAATGAATGCTTGGGCATGACAAGCGGCAGCCCTGCTTCCTTTGGAGCTTTGCCTCAAAAGGAACAAGTCCCACCACTTCCCTGACCAGGCCCTGGCATCATGGGAGCAATCTCATTCTGTGGCCGGGAGCATTCTATAATGCTGGCCGCATGCAGAAACATTACAAGCAAAACAATGCCAGTTGCTATGGGCACAGAGTTGGAGAGAAGTATTTCCAAGTATTCAAGAGGATGCTTGGGTGGGTCGAATGGGACAAATTCTCAAGTGAGAAGCACTAAATGTCCTCCATCCAGTTAGGTGACACTCCTTGCTGATTTCTTAGTGCAAGGTAGGAAGGGCCTTGCAGGGATCTGTCTCTGACACTCAAGATGGCACAAAAGCACATGGGAAACGTCTTTCGGTCTTTTAAATCACAGTTGTCTCATTCACCCTCAGTGATCTCCGTCCAAGAGGCAGCACCATTTAGTTTCTGATCATCAAGATGTTTAGCATCCTAGGAATGTGAAGGAGGGAAAAAAGAGAAAGCTTTGTCCAGCTGATGCTTAAATTCTGGCTGGATACAAAGCCATTTGCCCCAGACCTAAACACACTCACTAGTGACGTTTTCAGCAGTCTCGGGGGAGAGAAGGAGTCAGTCTGGACTTAACCCACTTCAGGGTGTTTTTTCCTAAGCAAGCTGTCTGCACAGTTTGATCTTTTACAGTATGGATGTGTTTAAACATTGGTCATGACAAAGAAAAGGGCAGTTGAGGATTTTAGTGGCAGGACACTTTAACAACAGCAGACTGAAATAATGCTCCGGAAAGAAGTCTCTGATCACCAGTTTTTAATAAGACTAATAGATGATGTGTTTAGTGTTTCCTATGGATTGAGCTACTTATCAGCACCCTAGATGCCTGGCATGGGAGCTGCTCTCACTACTGGATTTCTCTAAGGAATTCACTTTAGATGGCATCCATCTGTGTTGTACCTCTTTGAAATGAATACCTTTTGCTCACAAAGCAAAGCTGGTCAACTGTGCAGAAAAGATGGGAGTTCAGTGGAATACCAGACAAGCAGCCTGCACGTACAAGCCCTGAGCTGATGCTTTTGGATCAAGTATTTTACAGAAAGCAGATGCACAGTGCCCTTCTGTTTCTCCGGGGCTATGCCATCAGCTGAACTAATCTGTCACGAACATTTGAGGACCTGGAGAGTCAGGACCTGAATTATCATCTGCCCTGGGGACAAATCTCCTCCAGGCATAGATCAGCAAGACTGAGAAGAGGATAGGATGGTCAAAAAGCCTTGGAAATGTAGTTTAAGGTGCCACTGGGCAGGCCACATATAAAAACAGTCGTCATGTTCTTTTTTTTCCTTTGAGACAGGGTCTCACTTTTTTGCCCAGGCTGGAGTGCAGTGCTGTGATCTCGGCTCACTGAAACCTTCTGCCTCCTTGGCTCAAATGATTCTTCCACCTCAGCTTCCCAAGTAGCTGGAACTACAGGTGTGTGCCACCATGCCCGGCTAATTTTTGTATTTTTTGTAGAGGTGGGGTTTCGCCACGTTGCCCAAGGTTGTCTCTAATTCCTGGGCTCAAGCGATCCTCCCGCCTCAGCCTCCCAATGTGCTGGGATTACAGGCGTGAGCCACCACGCCCAGCCAGGAAAACAGTCTTAGAGAGGGATGCGACAGCCTTCTCTGGGTTGGTTCTCAGCTTGGCCCTGCAACCTGACTTTCAAGCCTTTTTACAGACCAGGTCCCCAAAGAACTGCGCTTTTAAGAAAAAGGATCCGAGTTCTCTTTTCTTGTATATGACAATATAAATCAGAGTGGCAAAGAATACAAGAAGTGGCAGTGAGATTCGGGATAACAATTCCAGTCTGTCTTCTTGTACAGTGTTTTTTTTAAAAAAATTAATCTGTATGCAGGAGGAGACAGATACGTTCTGATGCAGCAATAATGATGTCATTATCAGGACCTCCCGCCTGGGAGGAAATCATCCTCTCATCTTGCCCTTCCACCTCCACCCTGTGCTGTCTGATCCCCATGGATTGAAGAGGGTATCTCTGGTGCATCTGTGGATCCCCGCTTCTAGAGTAGAACGGATGATTATTTCTCTGACAATTAATCTGAGATTCTCACTTGGTTATGTGAACCAATTCTGAGAGCAGGCAGACTCCTCCAGCACGCAGTGGCTCCTGGTTCTCACGATGGGACTGGAGAACTCTGACTCCAACCTGGGAAAGGGCTGCCTGCTTTCCTGACACCCTGAGAAGGATCCTATCCAGGAGTAACGGCTGTGAGACTGTGATCATGAAAGTGCTACTATTTCACATTTGGGATTAGAATGATTAGCTTGGGGACTGGGGCAATTTCAACATTCTCTAGCGCTCTTTGTTTCAATCCTAATCAATTTAGATAAGTTGATCTGTTGTCAGGAAAATAAAAATTCATATGCACTACTGGCCATTTTAAATGCATGTACATTTAAAATGATGATGAACTATTAATCCTTTTTTTTTTAATTTTTTTTTTTTAAAGATACATCCTCTTAAATAGAATGTTGGCTTAGGACACCTATCTCCAAACCTAATCCAATTTCTCTGAAAAGGTACTTACTTTTAGAATATCATCCAAATGCATGACTTCCTGGTTCAGATCCTGAAACTCTTTATACTGCTCTTTGTGTGGTTCTAATGCGAGGAAAAGCCCATTAAAGGCATCCTCTAAGCTTCCATCTAGGAAGGATCTGCAGCCTTCGGATTCTCCACCCACAGAGCCCTCAGAGAGCAGCCTGTCTGTGGCCACTGGCACCTCTGCGGATGTGAGCCTCTTGACCAGCTGCTTCGTGATGTTTCCTTCCAATGTGTCTAGTTCCACGGGCTTGAGCTCAGAGGCCTCCTCGGACTCTTGCAGAAGTGCCTCCGCAACCTGATTCTCAAGGAACAGGTGCTCAGCCCCAGCACCCGAGGACTGTTGGCGGCAAGCCTCCGATGGGGCCGAGGCAGATTTCCTGGGCTCCTCTGGGTCTTCCTCCTTCACATGTGACTTTGGCTCTTGGCCTCCGAAGGAGTTCCTGGAAGATGTCGAGCTGGTATCATCCGTACCCTCATTCTGGGAGGACAGGCTGCTGTGGTTAAACTCCGCAGGGGTGATGGTAATTTCTGGATTTGTTAAGTTGGAAGGGGAGCCTGTTGAGTGGGAGCTGAGGGCACAGTCCCCATTGGGCAGGTCACTGAAGCTGAGTGACAATGGCATTTTCTCCTCGGCTGCCTTTCCATTTTCAAAGATGTCATCAGGTAGATTCGACTGTAGATAAAAGATACCTCGTTATTATTTTCAATACAGATGATGCATTTGGCTTGGCATGGTTTATTTCCAGGCAGAATGTAAGGCAATTATAATGAAAAAACCCAGAACTTTCATAATATTAGCGTTTTATTAGTTGATTTGTGTGCGTGTGTGTATGTGTGTGTGTGTATGTGTGTCTGCGTGCACGTGCGTGTGTGTGTGTGTGTGTGTGTGTGTGTGGCAAAAGAAAGCAGACCGCCAAGAACTGTTTCTATTGAATCTAGGTGAAAGTTCATGGCAGCAGTCTCAAGGTTTGACATTTTTCAAAAGAAAAGATTGCATAGGGGGATGGAACTTGCTTTCTGAATTCCAAGAGCTCATAATATTTGGCAGGCATAGTACAAATAACATTATCGATTTCTTTTTCTATTTAGGCCTGTATCTTAAAAAACTTTCCAACATCCATGCAATTTAGTTCCAAAGATGTGATGTTTTGTTCTGCTTCAATTCTCAAAAATTCCTTTTTTGAAAATCTCTACCCACAAATCCCAAGCTCTGGAAAATGTTTTATTAATTTAGTAACCATGCCATAAATAATTCAAGGCCAGCCATAAATTTGCATAGCTTCTCTAGAAATAAGAGTAAAAGACTGATAAATGCAACATCAGTCTTGTAGGAAGCAAACCCTGGGGCTCTCAGGGTGCCTAGAAACACCGAGTGGTCTGTCAAACAGACCCAGGCGGTGTCACAGGTGTGCCCTGTGCTTCATGAAGCAGAACTCTGAAGAGAGAGGTCAGAAATATCCAGGTAACCAAGATCGTTCGTTTATTCAGGCATTTCCATTTCTAAGTCAGCTCTCCTGGTGCTGTGGTCTGTGCATAATGCCTAAATGCCAAATGCTGCTCTGGGAAAAGGGCTTTTTAGTTATTGAGATTAACCCTTTAAAATGGTTCATTTTTCTTTTTCTTTTTTTTTTTGAGATGGAGTTTCACTCTTGTTGTCCAGGCTGGAGTGCAGTGGCGCGATCTCGGCTCACTGCAACTTCCACCTCCTGGGTTCAAGTGATTCTCCTGCCTCAGCCTCCCAGGTAGCTATGACTACAGGCATGCGCCACCATGCCCCGCTAATTTTTGTATTTTTTCTTTTTTTTTAGTAGAGATGGGGTTTCCTCATGTTGGCCAGGCTGGTTTCGAACATCTGACCTCAGGTGATCTGCCTGCCTTGGCCTCCTGAAGTGCTGGGATTGCAGGTGTGAGCCACTGCACCTGGCCCAAAATGATTAGTTTTTCTTAGATTCCAGATTTGGTTTTTAAAGTAAATGGTAAGTATCATGCTAATACTTTGTTTTGTTTTTTGAGATGGAGTCTGGCTCTGTTGCCCAGGCTGGAGTGCAGTGGTGTGATCTTGGCTCACTGCAACCTCCGCCTCCTGGGTTCAAGCAATTCTCCTGCCTCAGCTTCCCGAGTAGCGCGGACTGTCAGTGCGTGCCACCACGCCCAGGTCATTTTTTGTATTTTTAGTAGAGATGGGGTTTTACCATGTTGGCCAGGATGGTCTCAGTCTGCTGACCTCATGATCTACCCACCTCAGCCTCCCAAAGTGTTGCATGAGTTACTGCGCCCAGCCCTAGTACTTTTTTTAATTATATAGAAAATGACAAATGCTCACAATTTGCTGGGAATAGGCCCGGCAAATAAAAATGTTACAGCAAATGCAGTGAGGAGCAGACAGGAAGACAAAGGCTCCCCGTCCTCCTCCAGCTGGGTCCCTGGTCCCATTGCTGCTGTATCTGAGGCCACTAGATCCTGACACATGCAGTTCATTCCACCCAAACTGTCTATTGTAGGATGGTTGGCAGGTGATTTACTTTAACCACAGGATGCGTAAAATAATGTGTCACTGGCCACTTGATTAATCTCCACAGCTTAGTCCTTTTACCTCCAAAACTGAGGATGCTTTACTCTCTTAGTGATGATTGAACCGTGGTCCACAGTGCTGTTGGGGCAGTGGGCGCTGGTGCTGCTCTTCCTCTCCTCCCAGTTTGTGTATTTCAGCTTCTTCCCTCCCATATTTGCACCACCCACCTCACACACACCTTATGCCTCTAGGAAAGATAAAAGGAATCTTTTGGGGGAGGGATGAGGGATGCCTGGAGTCTTCTCCCTAGACCTCATCCATGGGGGTCCCTTAGGCTTCTAGAACCCGTGGGCCCTCCATGTGGTCCCACTCAGCCTCATCTGATCTGTGCACACATCTCATGGCAGCACCGAGGGAGGTGGAAGACACTGGCTATGGCAGGGAGATTGGGTAGTCAGGATTCTTATTCAAATTCCAAAGTCCTTCCCAGCCATTTCTCTTGAGTCTCGAAGACTCAAGCCCAATTTCCAAGCCTAATTTGCGCCTACTTAAGTGGCAAATATTGAGTGAGAATAAGTGGAAATGCCTTGCCCGAGGGGACTTGCAGTCTACCTAAGGGACGGTGCAAGAAGGAGCACACAGCCGCACAATGGAGCGCACGCTGCACTGAGGGATGACGTCAGGAGGGAAGGGCCCAAGGGAGGGCGTGGCTGCTGCATGAGAAACAGCCAATCCTGGCGCTCAGCGTGGAGGGTAGTGAGGTAAGAGCCAGGCACCAGAGGAAGTGCGTTCTAGGAGGCACAACGAGCAAAAACTTGAGCTCCTGAAAGGAGGTGGTGTATTTGGAGGACACTGAGAAACTCCAAGGGGCCCCAGCAGAGGACGGAGTGGAAAAGTGAGATGGGCTTGTGGTGGGCTGTGGTCTGATGGGAAAAGCTACTCTGAGGACCTTTGCGTTTATCTAAAAGGCTTCAGGAAGCCATCCAGTTGTTTTCGAACCTTGTTCTTATTTAAATTATGGCATGAAACCTCCACTAACTCTCCCCACAACCCTCCACCTGTAGCACATGAGCATGAATATACACGTTATGTTAATGCTTGTATAGTTGTGTTGACTCTGTGTTTTGGTTCATGTTTTCATGCATACTTCCCTCATATATGCTTCCCCTTTTCCTTTAAAACTCCACTAGAGTTTAGCCTCCTCCTTTTCCCTTGCCTTTTTTTTTTTTTTTTTTTTTTAGACAACGTAATTCTCTGCTGTCCAGGCTGGACTGCAGTGCTGCAACCATAACTCACTGCAGCCTCAACCTCCTGGGCTTGAGTGATCCTCCTGTCTCAGCCTCCTAGGTAGTTGGGACCATAGGTGTGCACCACCACACTAGGCTAATTTTTAAATTTTTTGTAGAGACAGGGTCTCACTTTGCTGCCCAGGCTGGTCTTGAACTCCTGGGCTCAAGCAATCCACCTGCCTTGGCCTCAGAGGTGCTGAGATTATAGGTGTGAGCGACCATGCTCAGCCTTCACCTCCATTTTCTAATTCAATGAAAAAGATACAATTATTATTATTATTAACCTGAAGACTTTTAATCCTTTCCTCTGTTGACACTCAGAGCTTCCTTTTATATGTCTGTGAAGAGCAGGATATTCCATGCATGTGTGTGTGCATGCCTGTGTGTGTGTATCCTCTCATGACATAATGTATAATACACGTCATGTAGATTACTTATTGTATTCCTGACTGCGAATTAAGGGCTTCTTTTTGTCAAAGTGTTATAGAATTAACAAACATTACACTAAACTAAGACTGAGAATCTTTCAAATACTCTAGTAAAATTCATTGAAATCCTTCTGAGTTTGTATGCCATTTTTTTTTGTTTTTGAGATGGAGTTTGCTATCACCCAGGCTGGAGTGCAATGGCACCATCTCGGCTCACTGCAACGTCTGCCTCCCGGGTTCAAGCAATCCTCTCACCTCAGCCTCCCGAGTAGCTGGAACTACAGGTGCATGCCAACATGCGTGGCTAATTTTTGTAGTTTTAGTAGAGATGGGGTTTCACCATGTTGGCCAGGCTGGTCTTGAACTCCTGTGCTCAAGTAATTCACCTGCCTTAGCCTCCCAAAGTGCTGGGATTACAGGTGTGGGCCGCTGTGGCCGGATGAATGCCACTTTTTGAAAGGCTTAAACTTGTTTAAAATCTTGTTACCATGGATATCTTTGCCACAATGGAGAAAAATCACAGCACAAAAACAGGGACCATTAGGAGAAGGACAAACTGCCTCTCTACCGAAGTTGCATGCACCACCAGATTTCCCGCCCCCAGGACAGCACAGCTGTAACCATTACCCAGTAAGAAAGACAGAGAAGATAAAACGAGACATGCCGAGTCACACATGCCGCAAGCCCCCGAAGTCAAGCACTCCACACCCGGGCAGGCCACACTCACATAGAGCTCTAGCACGGCCTTGGGACTCGGCCTGAGGGAGGGCAGGTCACTGAAGGAGCGGCTGCGGTGCAGCTTGGCAAAGAACGTGTCTTGCAAGGCACTCAAGACAGACAGCCGCCTTGGCTTGTCTGGGGAAGGATGCAGCCACCTCTTCAGAAGTGAAAGCAAGATGGGGGAGTTAGTGAGAAGAATCAGGTTACTACGCTTTGTTAGCTTTTCAGCAAGCATTTTTGATGAAAACAAGGAGGCGATTATATCTACTTCTTTAAAAGGCTGACCTTAGAGAATGTTCAGAAAAACCTACGTTACCATCACAGCGACAGGCAAGGTGGGCAAGGGGAGAGGAACAACAGAGGGGACTCACCACCTCTGACAGAATTGTTGAGAACTCCCAGCCCTGTCTCTTAAGCATTTCGAAGGCTGGGTGTGAGCACTGGCTCAGGTGCTTTGATTGTACTCTGGAAATTACGCTGAACTTACAAAGAAGGAGTGGTCTTTGAAGGTGGGCGTTTCCGGGGTGCCCTGGCTGTACATGGACATTCTCCTCTGAAGGGCTGCCGCCTTGTTCCCAGCGCCTGAGGATGGGGTCGTGTCCTCCACGTCAAACGGACTGCAAAACAACAGGTCCCCATGTATGCACATTTGGTAAAATCACCTATCATCAACAGACCGCAGGCCGGGAGAGTACCTGGTTATGTGAAAGTAAACTGAACCAGAGGGAACTGGGCTGGTTTTGGCTAAACTGGTTGGCAGAAAATAAAGCCAGATAAAAGAAAAGTGGAGCAGAAAACTGAGTCTGCATTCACCCAAGGGACCCCAGATTATTATCACAGCTCTAAGCACAGTTTAGCTCTACACTTAGACACACCTGTTCCTCATGAACACTAGAACCATAAACTTACGAATGCTTGCTTCGACATAAGATGTTGAAAAAGTGTATGAAAATTATCTGAGCTTTGCGGGGCTAGATACCTTAATGAGATAAGATATCGACAGACTGTTGTTCAGTTCTAAAGAAAACAGTCAAAAATAGAATCCCACTCATTTCAGTTGACACAGAGCCTCGTGTGGGAAGAGAATAACAGTCTGTTCACAATGATGCCACTTAACATCACGACACCAGATTCATCCAGCAAGGAGAATGATCTCGCACGCGAGAAGTCAGTGACTGCAGAGGAGGAGGGAAGGGCTGCGCAAAGCGTGCCAATGATGACGAGGCAAGAGCGTCTTTGCTGCTTCCGCACCGGACTGTGTATATTGTAGATGAGACTGTGAGCATGAGTACTCAACATGTCACATTTACTCGGCAGTACACCAGGGGCATTATATTAAACATGAGCTACTAGTGTTAATAATTTATCATGACCTTTCTCACGGGGTGACTTTGGAAAACCATTTCTAAGTTCATTGCTTTGACAAAAGATATCTCTTGCCCTTTGGGAATATTCTATTTCAGTAAATACAGTGCAGAGGAACTAAGGATACTTAGAATTTTCCAGAGCAGCGTGAAGTTATGAGATAAAGAGGAATAAGCATTTAAAGCATCATAGTGAGAAGCAGGATTTCTCTGAGGTTGAAGTACCACCTATTAGATATTTTCTTTCAAATTAGTTTACTTGAGAGGACATATTTCTTTATATATTTCAAGGTAGAGAGGAAAGGAAGGTGACAGAAAAGATATTTTAAAATAAGAAGCAGAAGAGGGGAATAGTGATATGACCCAGGCTTCTCCAACTTTAACACGCACGCACCTCACGCAGGGAGTGCATTAAATAGATTCTGGGGCCTGCGCAATTCTGACACAGTAGTTCTGGGGTGGGGCCTGAGACTCTGCTTTTTTAACAAGCTCCCTGGTGATGCACGTGGTCCATGCACCAGCTTTGAATAGCACTAGCTGGTATCAGCTGTTTCTATTTGATGAAATCAAAAAGCAAGACGCACTTACTACCAGGTGATTTCCAGGTTCAGTTTGATGGTGCCAAGGTCATTGATGTCGACAGCCACCACCTGAGGTCGGGCTGCAAACAGCTCTTTGGTTTCACAGGTCACGCTACCTACCAGGATGTGAGTTGCTAGCCCTTTCAGCTCCGTGACCTGGCAGAGAGAGTGGGAGGGGAAAGGCCTTACATCGCAGCAGAGGAGAAAGGTAGGATAATGTGTCATTTTCTTTTTTACCGAGCTAGGCTGGTCGTTTCTTTCAGAATCATATCTGAAATTGGAGATGAATATTTTGGAGACAGGGTCTCACTCTGTCACCCAGGCTGTAGTGCAGTAGCGTGATCACGGGTCACTGCAGCCTCTACCTCCTGGGCTCAGGTGATCCTCCCACCTCACCCTCCCAAGTAGCTGGGACTACAAGCATGTGAACCATGTCTGGCTAATTTTTGTATTTTTGTGGAGATGGGGTTTCGCCATGCTGGTCAGGCTGGTCTCAAACTCCTGGGTTCCAGTGATCCAACCACCTCAGCCTCCGAAAGTGCTGGCATTACAGGCATGAGCCACTGCACCTGGCCAGGGGTGGATATTTCAAAAGCATATCTTAGATTGACTTTACCTACTCTGATGTGAGAGCGGCTATCTTTGTAACAGACGTGTGGTGCAGAGAAGTCTGCAGGATGGAGGGGCGACAGGCAGGAGTTGCGGGTAAAGACCCCACCAACGGATCATCCAGCCGTGGCACCAGGAAAGATGGCAGGCAGTGACAGTACTGTACCTTGATGGAGATGAACCCAACTATCAGGGGCAGAAAAACTGTTTCTTCTCCATCCCAGCTCTGCTTGCCGTTTACTTCGATTTTGCCTTTCAGTTTCCACCGCTGCCGGCCATACTTCATGAAAATCTGGAGGGGAGACATCCAAGGGCCCTCAGGTCTTGCCACCCGCCCTTCCCCACCAGAACACCAAGATCAAAAGGAGAAAGGCCTAAAGGCCCTGCCACCTCCCCTTCTCCCTCACTCTCCCTCAGTCCCCTTACCCTTGGGTGTAGATGGAG
The DNA here is from genome assembly GCA_963573385.1 of Cacajao melanocephalus. NCBI lineage: Eukaryota > Metazoa > Chordata > Mammalia > Primates > Pitheciidae > Cacajao > Cacajao melanocephalus. Next base: position 58,313 of record CAUYLG010025389.1, read on the forward strand.
CTGGGGATGAGTGGAGAAGATACTTTTTTTTTTTTTTTTGAGGTGGAGTCTGGCTCTGTTGCCCAGGCTGGAGTGCAGTGGCATGATCTTGGCTCACTGCAACTTCTGCCTTCTGGGTTCAAGCAATTCTCCTGCCTCAGCCTCCTAAGTAGCTGGGACTACAGGCATGTGCCACTACACCCGGCTAATTTTTGTATTTTTAGTAGAGACGAGGTTTCACCATGTTGGCCAGGATGGTCTCGAACTACTGACCTCAAGTGATCCACCCACCTCGGCCTCCCAAATTGCTAAGATTACAGACGTGAGCCACTGTGCCCGGCCCCAGACTTTTAAAGCACAGTGAATTCTGCTTCTCTGAGACAGTGCGGGTACAGGTTTTCTGTGGTAAAAATCACTGCACTGTGTCCTTCTGCTCACTCGTGCCAAACAGTTCTCTCTCTTGTTCTACTTCAGCAGAGCAACCACTGGGATTGATTCTTCACACAACCCAGCTCCTTTAGCGGGACTGGGAAGTATCAGCTAAAACGTACTTAGCAGTCAGAAGCCAGAAATAAAGACATCTTTGCTCTGGATAGGGAGATGGGGCTGGCAAGGACTTTGAAATCCAACCTTCTCTTGGGGGAAGGTACGCAGTATCTCCTTGGTAAGACTGCTTTAATGTTGAAGGGAAGATACACCCTCACCCCTGCTAAGAGGTGTGAGTTAGAGGGTTTTGGAGGAGATGTTAGATGAAATGGTTATGTAAGCTTCCTTTTGAAGAGGGAAAAGAACAAAGGCTGTTTTTACTTTTCAGAGTGCATTTTTACAAAGAAAGATCTAGATGTTATTTTTCTTCAGTCATGGTACTTATGATCCGCCGTGATCCTGGATTGGCTCTTGGATCAGGAAAAAAAACCCCAAAAAACCCTGCTTACCTAGTACAATATTAGGACAACTGGCAAAATAGCAGCATAGACTAATTCCAGGTGATGTTAGCTGAAGAGCCGATGTCAAGCTAACTGGTGTTGAGGACTTCATAATGCCTCTGTGAGAGAATGCCCCTCCATTCTTAAAAGAATGATTTAGGGATGAAGAGTCCTGGTGTCTGCATCTTGCTCTAAAATGGTTCAGGGGCTGGGCGCAGTGGCTCACGCCGTAATCCTAGCACTTTGGGAGGCAAAGGTGGGAGGATCACTCGAGGTCAGGAGTTCAAGACTAGCCTGGCCAACTTGGTGAAACCCTGTCTCTACTAAAAATACAAAAATATTAGCCGGGTGGGTGGAGGCGTGCGCCTGTAATCCCAGCTACTCTGGAGGCTGAGGCAGGAGAATCGCTTGAACCCAGGAGGCGGAGGCTGCAGTGAGCCGAGGTCTAGATGAAGAGTATATGAGAAGTCCTGTACCAGTTTCCAGACTTTTTTATTGGCTTATAATGTTTTTCAAAATTAAAAGTTAAAAAAAAAAAAGACAACTTGAGAAGCAAAATAAGGACAACTGGCTTCTACCCTTCAGGTCTGATTCCAGCACCTAGACCAAGACAATACTTACTTCATATTGATCTCCAGGACAGAGGCGTGCAAAGCCAGCCAGACCTGTAACCAAGCAATTAGGAAGTGAGGTGCAGAACGATTTCCCCCCTTTATAGACACATACTGGGATGTTAAAAGGAGTTCAGATAAAGTGTCACAGCTTTGTGCAAACTCACATAACATTTTTGGGGGCCATTCTTGGGGAACAGCTGTTTTTGGGGGAGTTCCTTCTATCATAGGTAAAGAAGACGGTCCTGGAGGGGGTGATGGAAGAGGTGATCTCCAAGGCAGGGAGGCTGGGCAAGTGAGGGCTAGAGCTCAGGATATCTTGGGCTGATTTAAGATACAACCAGATTCCAGAATCAGGGTATTAGGGCCAGAAAGATATATTTATTTATTTATCCAACATGTTCCCATGAAGATAATCTGGTCTCCTATTTTTCTTTCTGTCCTAAAATGTGTGATTTTTAAGTGCCTCCCATTTGAGTTAAAATTCCATGCAGTTATTTCCCTTGCTGCCTCTCAATTCACTCATTCCTATGTTTACCATTTTTATCTGGTGTAATGACACAATTTACTATGTTATGAAATCCCTGAAGATGGATTATTACTTACACAAAGCTAGTGATTAAGAAAACAAAATCAATCCAACCAACCTAATGATACAACCCCAAAAGACAGATGGGACTTTTCTTCTACTGTGCCCTCCAGCAAGTCCTGTCTACCTGGATCTGCTCGACTTGAGATCTCTCTCTGGTGCAGCAGCAGAAACAAAGCTCATCAGACTAGATGGCCACCAGCTTAGGCCATCTCAGGAACTCTGGGTTGTCCAGTCTTTTTCTTTTTGTAGATATTTACCGAGAGCCCACTGTATGTAAGGGTCTAGGTTAGGCACTGGGGTAATAATTTGGAAGTTAAAGATTTTATGGATACCCATGATATAGAACAAAATATAGTCAAAGCCCACAGAAATGAAACAGACAGAGATTTGCAGGCAGTAAGATGGGGTTAAACGTAAGGTTAATTTGTTTGTCTACCGGCCGTCCTACTCTAGAAAATTTGCTTAGCCCAAGTCTCTTCACCTTTAAAAAGGATAGCAGTGTCCACTTCATAGAATTGTTTGTAAGGACAACAGATGGTATCTAACACACAGTAGGTCCTTGATGTATGGTAATGATGACATATCCAAGAGTAGGATAATACTGTTTATTGAGTACATGGCATCCACTATTTAATGAAAGACGTAATCTATATGAAAAGACACAAGGCTGGCATGGTGGCTCACGCCTACAATCCTAGCACTTTGGGAGGCCAAGGCAGGAAGATCACTTGAGCGTAGGAGTTCAAGACCAGCCTGGGCAACATAATGAAACCTCATCTCTACTGAAGAGAAAAAAAAATTAGCCAGGTATGGTGGTGCAGGCCAGCTACTCAGAGGCTGAGATGGGAGGATCGCTTTGAGCCCAGGAGGTCTAGGCTACAGTGAGCCGTGATTCCACCACTGCACTCCAGCCTGGGTAACTGAGTTAGACTCTGTCTCAAAAGAAAAAGAAAAGAAAACACTTAGTAAATTGATATGCATCAAGGAGGGAGACAGCAGTGGAGAGACAGAAGGAGAGCTTTGCTTTTTGTCTGCATTTTTATGAGACTGTATTATTATATAATTAAAATTAAAAAAGAGACTGTCTTATTTAATGTAGAATAGGTTCACGGAGGAAAGTAGCATTTGAATAACAGAATCGGACCGCCGTAAAATGAGGACATGGGTGTACCTACACCTCCAGGCTGAGTGGCCTGTGTGCATTCCACAACGCTTCTTCAGTGTCTGCTGTGTCAAGCATGAACACAGGCGTGGGGAGGAAGGCGTGCGAGTCACGTGTGCGTAGCAAATGAGGAAACTAAGATCATCAGCAGAGGCTCGTTCCTGACCCAGCTCTACTTTAATCAGTTGTTTCTGGCTCCAGTCAGCTGTTAGCTGTTTTCGTGACAATCACAAAGCAAAGCCCTTTACACTCATAGGGACCTAAAGACTAAAAGTTGTATTCAAGGAACCAAACAAATTTAACAAAAATGGGTAAAAACCTTTATCCTTTTAAAATTTTTTTGAAGGAAAAAAGAAAGTTTTATAATAAGAATTCCAGTTAAGAATTCAGTACAGGCCAGGCATGATGGCTCACGCCTGTAATCCCAGCACTTTGCGAGGCCAAGGCAGGTGGATTGCCTGAGGTTGGGAGTTCAAGACCAGTCTGGCCAACATGGAGAAACCCTGTCTCTACTAAAAATACAAAAACTAGCCTGGCATGGTGGTGAGCACCTATAATCTCAGTATGTGGGGGCTGAGGAAGGAGAATCGCTTGAACCCGGGAGGCAGAGGTTGCAGTGAACTGAGAGTGCGCCACTGCACTCCAGCCTGGGCAATAGAGCGAGACTCCATCTAAAAAAAAAAAAATCAGTACAAATATTTGAACTTTTAATTAAAGGCAAGATTTGTAATGTAATATTAAGTATAAAAAGAAAAAAGGCAGTACACAAAACCTTACATAAAGTATGACCTCAGCTATATAGAAATGGATCCCCAGGGAAAAAAGTCTAGAAAAACATACCAAACTGTTAAAAATCTCTGTTAGGGTAGAATTAAGGAGAAAGTTAAATTTTTGTCATTAAGTGGTAGTTTTTGATTTTTTTAAAGATCATATATTTATTTTATAATACAGAAAAAAAGATGTAAAAAAGATCACACACCTTGGCATGCAGCATGTGTATACAGAAAAGCTGGTTGGATATTTGTAATGATTTTAACAAAGCTTAGCACTGGATGGAACAATTATATATGATTTTAATTTTTTTTTTGTTATTTTTCTCAACGTTTTAAAAAAAAGAAGGTACTACTTTCAAAGTGTTTAAACAGAGATCGAAGAAGACATAAACAGTTCCTCCCGTTTACCTAGTGACTTTGTAGAGGCAGCCTAGAGGAAAAAATTTTGTTGAGCTGGTCCAGAAACAGCTGTCAGTCCTAGGCTCCTTCCGACACAAAGACATCCATATGACAAATGGGTCCCTTGGTACCTCAGCCTCCTTGAGTTGCCATTTATAACCTTTGTGTTCTGGGTTGTTTTTATATTTATTTAAACGTGATTTTACCCATATAAAGATGCTGTGGATAGTATCACACAATGTGTTTTGCCTTCTATGAATAGCCCTGCTAATACGCTGAGACTCTCGGCCAGGCGTGGTGGCTCACACCTGTGATCCCAGCGCTCTGGGAAGCCAAGGCAGGAGGCTCACTTGAGCCCAGGAGTTTGAGATTAACCTGGGCAACGTAGTGAGACCCTATCTCTACAAATAATTTAAAAATTAGCCAGTAACTCGTAGTGGCATGCACCTGTGGTCCCAGTTACTCAGGAGGTTGAGGCAGGAGGATTGCTTGAGCTTAGGAGTTTGAGGCGTCAGTGAGCCACTGAACTCCAGCCTGGGTGACAGAGAGAGACCCTCGACTCAAAGAAAACAAAGGAAAAAGCCCAATAAGTAGAGAGTCTTAAATGAACGCTTCTACTTTCACCTGACTGAGGGACGTTGCATGGGTAAGATGACTGCAAAAAAGATCCCCGGATGCTTAAAAAAAAAGAACTTGCTGTTACCATCACTTGTCAGTAGATGGCAGCAACTCAGCAGCTCGTCCATGCCTTCCTGCCCATGGAGGCAGTCCGTTTAAGAACAGCTTTCACTAATGATTAGAACACAAGCCACTTAAAAAGACTTACTGAAGTAAGAGCAGAATTAAAGAAGTCTGTATTCCACTAATAATTTTCTGGAGCATTTAGTCTTTTAAAAAAGTGCTTCTGAAAGACAGTACAATCGACTGGCTTTTGTAAATCTTAAACTGGACATGGTAATTCTAATAAAATCCAAAGTGCTCTTTAAAAACCTCTGCAAATTGGCCAGGCGCAGTGGCGCATGACTGTAATCCCAGCATTCTGAGAGGCTGAGGTGGGTGATCACCTGAGGTCAGGAGTCTGTGATCAACCTGGCCAACATGGAGAAACCCCATATCTACTAAAAATACAAAAATTAGCCGGGCGTGATGGTGGGCATGTGTCATCCCAGCTCCTCCAGAGGATGAGGCAGGAAAATCGCTTGAACCCGGGAGGCGGAGGCTGCAGTGAGTAGAGAAAATGCCACTTCTCCCCAGCCTAGGTGACAGAGCGAGACTCTGTCTCAAAAACAAAACAAATCTCTCCAAGTGAGTTCAGGATTAATCCATTGCCTGTTCATCTGTGTAATTACAGTGGAAGACTGGTTGAAGAAAAACTGATCTTGTATTGTTTCTAGATAAAGGTGGATAAACGGGAGATCCTTTGAAGGTGTTTTTTCCCCCTTTTAAAATTACCAGAAATTGTCCATCTGAAGAAAACAATGTGCGAAAGGTGCTTGGCAGTGATTTTTGTTTAGCTTCTCGGTCCATGTTATTAAGCAAAATTTCTTGGCCCTGCTGTAGTGGCATCACTGATCCTCTGATTGAAGCAATAATGTAGTGCCGTGGCACTATCCGGGCACAAACAGCTTTAGTGCTGTGCTTCTTTGTGTTGGATCTGCTGTGTAAGCCACTGGTGGTGCTGGCCACAGAATTAGCACTAACAGTGGGGCAATGACAGTTACAATCTGTCTTTGAGGCCTGGCCAGGTTTCTTTCAGGCTCTTGTCTGGGGGCCTGCTGGCATTTTCACAGTTGGAGAAAGCTGCAGATTTTCTCAACAGTTTGTGATTACTATTGCATCATCCAGAAAACTTAATGAAAGCTTTCTAGCTTTCACTCAAAACACCATCACGGGGGTTACCTCTGAGGATGGGCATGGGGGGCTTGCAGGAGTCATATCTTTGCATATTTCATGGTGCTCACATATTACTGATCTAACGCCTCCTCCGCAGCCTTGTTTGGAAGGTCTGTGTTACAGCAGCTGCCTACTTTTACCTGCCTTCCTTTCCTAAGACACCATTCTGCCAGAAGAACGCTTTCCATCATTCTTCCCAGTTCTGTGATGACCTTCCCTTCCAAGAGTCACACTTCCTACTTGAAGACAAACAGCCAAGTAGCTAGGCAGTCAGGGGCTCCTATTACAGGCCTTACCGACTTACTGACCAGGCATAAATAATGCAAGTTTACTAGCTCAGTGGTGGTTCTTCCTTCTCAGGAATGCTGCCCTGCCCTGGAAACTGTAAGGACCAGCAGAGACTTCTGGATATATACACTGCCTGGAACTTAATTTGAACAAAGTAGTAATTTGGAGAACTAGTTTGCTCTAAGGAACGACATCTCTTCACCTCTATCCTGTTTGATAGTTGGCAGATTAAGTGCTCTCCATTTAGCCTGGCATTCATGGCTCTTTATAATCAGGACCCAACGAGTTCTCCACAGCTCTTCTCCTGACAAGCACGCCAGCCACACCAGTCTCCTTGTCACTCTGAACACGCCTTCCTCTGTTTGGTGAATGCTATTCTGGTGCTGTTCACCATACATTACATTGGGAAGCCTTCCTTTTTCCTGCTCCCCTCCCCACATGGGGAGATGAGTAGCAACTTTTTCCTCCTCTCCCCTCCTGCTTCTGCAGCAGCTGGGGTCATGCTGTTGGTTCAGGTGGTTGTTCATTCCATTGAATTAGAATGCACAGCCTCATATATCCATTTTCTCCGGTAGACCATGTGGAACTCAAGGCCAGGGAGCAGTCATCAGGATGCAGCCTACTGCCTGCACAGTAGCAGGCACCCAGTAAGTACTTGCTCTGTTCTCTTTAACATCAGCACCCCAAAAGGTTGTTGTCTAGTGTTGGGGCTGGGGCAAAAAGGGAAGTGAGGAAGGGTGTCATGGGAGGAAGCTGGGGTTGCCAGGTCTGAGAGTATTATGAAATAGTCTCAGTTTGTCAATATGTATGTTGGAAGTAGTTTTTACCGGAAGGAGTAACAGATGAGAAAGCAGCCAATTGTGAAGACATAGGATTTCTTGGCAGCATGAGAAGGTTTCCCTTTCTCTTTCTGGAGGAAGAGAAAGATTTCCATGGGGGCGTTTACCCTTGAAAGCCTTCACAGATGTAGTTTCTGAGTTTGCATGTTAGATGAGGAAAGTGGAGGAGACAGGAGTCCATCAATGAGGAAGGAGATTCCGTTTCGGGCCTGAGAAACCCCATGGAACCAAGTGTTGAGGTAGACTCTCGGGAAGTAGATCAGGCAGGAAAGCAAGAACAACAGAGAGAGGTGGAGGCGGAGGAGCAGAAGCAGCAGCAATCCGTCAGTCCCTGAGGGCTGTGATACAGCGGGGTGGCAGGGACTCCAGCATCATCCCCTCACTGACCACCAAGCCTGAAGCTGCAGATAGGGCGCGGGGGTGGTCCCTTTCCTCCCATCCCACTCCCAGGGTGCCTCTGTGCTAGACAGAAGAGGATCCTCCATAAGGAGACCACTCTTTGACCAATGGGTTATACTGTCTGCTCAGCTCTGAGTTTCCCTCATAACATGCAGTTAGAGATGGGAAGGAATTAGGAACAAGGAGCCCGGGAATTCAGTTTCCTGTCTGACTGCAATTTACGTGTGACTCCTGGGACAAGTCATTGAGCCTCTCTAGGCCCCTATTTCCCATCTGTAAAATCAGGAAGTTACCACTCCACCAAAAATAGATGCATTTGATAATACCGAGCATCAGAAACAGGAGAAATATAGTATTTTTATATTAGCAGTGATAGGGCATGTGCATGATCTGAATTACCGTTAGGCTGCGAGACGCTGCATCTGTGCTAGTCTGTGTGGGTGGTGTCTGATTGTTGGGGGAAGTAGAGGGAAATGTTTTCTGCTAAACACTGATTCAGGGCTGTTGTTTTCCAGAATCGATCAGGCTGCTGATAGAATCATCCAGAAAGTGAAAATGAAAATTCCGGGGCCCACAGTGGGACTATGGACCCAGGTGATTTTGGGAACCCTGACTCCAGTGAGGACCCAAAAATGGAGAGAATGGACCTAAAAAATGGAAAAAGCACAGATGCCAGACTCAGTAGCAAAGTTAGTGTTGAAATTTAACACTGAATACTAAACTGATTCCCTGCCAAATCTTCCAGAAGAGAAGCCTGCAGCCATTTGGGAAGCCGAGGGTCAAGGTCATTTTCATTCCAGGTATCCTGAGAGAGGCTCTCACGTGTCAGTGTCTAGTGCTCGACAGAATAATTTCCCTCCCGAGTTAGATGGTTCATTGGAAAATGAAGCCCTCCTGTCCAGCCCTTTCAAAAAAAGGTCTCCTTTCTTTACTCCATTAATTGCAGAAAGTAGAAAGAGGGTGATTCAAGCCCCATTAGCAACCCAGGGATCAAGCTGCTCAGAAACCTCAGAAATGCATAAGCACCAGCCCTGTTTGCTGCAGTCAAATGGGTCAAAACTTGGGAGAGGAACTGTCTTGCTGTGATGGCCGCCCAGTTGACAGCCATGCCTGGCCGCTGAGCCGTAAATCTGACAACACCTGAGCACTGCTCTATTTTCTAAAACCAGACTTCAGTTTTGTTCTGGAGATGCCATGGTATAAATCAATAATGCGTCTCCTTTGTAACTTTCTGGAATAAATACCAGAAAGGCACCGGAAGGGGAAGAATTCTCTGTGGGTTTAACACCAAGGTTTATAAAACTTTGTAGGTAGTTTGCTAGAAACATGAGGCGTTAAAGGAAGAATTTAAACATCCCCACAAAGAAGCTAATAGACAAGCTAGAATGTGGGACATTCTGTGCAACAGTGGTTTCGACAGCAAGTCAAGGGTAGAAAAAACCGGGGGAGGAGTTTGTTTTAGATTAAAGGAAATCTGAAAGATATACCTAACAACCACTTGTAACGCATGGGCCTTGTTTGGATCCTAATTTGAGCTAATCAAATGTGCAAGGCATTTTTGAGACAACGGGGGAAATTTGATAATGGAATGGGTTAATAACAAAGGCTTTTTATTTTCACGAGATGTGAAATGTGACAGTATTTGGCACATGGTTATGTGAGACGACAGCCCCATGCTTTAAGAGATGCACACTCAAGTGTGAAACAGCAGCCTGACATATCTGGGTTTTATTTCATCAAAGGACTTCTCTTTTATCAAAGGAAAAACAAAAGCAAAGAGATGGAGCAAATGTGGCAAAGTCTTGCTAATTATTATATCTAGGTGATGGTGATGGGTTTATGGGGGTTCATTATAACGTTCTCTGCACTTCTGTGTATGTTTGAAATTCTGTCATAATATTTGTGTGTGTAGGTAAGCGTAAGAATGAGAAGCGTCAGTCAACTATCACATGTAGGGAGGGTTGAGAGTGGGGGGCACTGCGGCTTGGCCAGGAAAAGAAAAATAGCATGGGCTCTCAAGCTGCAAAGAGCTCTGCAGAGATGGCTCCTTATTCTCTGTAAACGGGGAAAAGCGTACCTTTCATCTTGATGGAGAATTCCCCCAGCAGATTCTCCAGCTCCGCTTCAATGGTGCACATATTCTGCAGAGAGGACAGGAGACAAGCGTGAGAGCTGGCCTTTCACCCAACAGCTCAAAGCACATGACCCTTCAACGGCAGCGCAGCCGCTGCGTGAACCACACGAAGCCTTCACCTGTTCGCTTCACACAGCACAGCCCATGAAACGTCCTTGACAAAATGTTCGATGAGTCTAAGCCCACCTTTTAGTGTACAGGAAATTTAGGGCATAGATGAGCAAGTCAGATTATGTCAAAAACAGACAGATTCAGAATGTGGGATAGTCTATAGGAATGGGCATGAATTCTACAAAAAGGCAGTGTCATGGGGAAAAGATTTCCAGATAAAGAGACTAGACAACATTAATAACCAAATGCAACTTTTTTTTTTTTGAGACGGAGTCTCGCTCTGTCACTCAGGCTGGAGTGCAGTGGTGTGATCTCGGCTCACTGCAACCTGTGCCTACCGGGTTCAAGCAATTCTCCTGCCTCAGCCCCCTGAGTAGCTAGGATTACAGGCTCCCACCATTATGCCCAGCTAATTTTTCTATTTTTAGTAGAGACAGGGTTTCGCCATGTTGGCCTGGCTGGTCTCCTGACCTCGGGTGAGCTGCCCACCTCGGTCTTTCAAAGTGCTGGGATTACAGGTGTGAGCCATGGTGCCCGGCCGCCAAATGCAATATCTTAACCTTGATTATATCCTGATTTGAAAGTAAATAAATCAGAACAGTTGTAAAAAGTAAATAAATCCAAAAAATGTAAAACATTATTTGGATCAATAATGATCCAAATAGGGAAAACTTAAAAATGGACAATATGTTATATAATTCTACAGGATGATTGTCAATTTTCTTGCTTGTGGTAATGGTATGTGGTTATGTAGGAACTGCAGATGTTCCCTGGGTTACTATTAAGAGATCCATGGCTTGATTTAGCCATTATATTATATATTTCAGTATACATATACTTCAAAACATGTTGTACACCATAAACATATGCAGTTTTTACTTGCCAATTACAAATAAATTTTAAAAAGAGATCCGGGTTAAAATATCTATAGGGTTGAATGTCATAATGTTTATCACTTACGGTTAAATGACTTGAGGGTGTTGCAGAGGGGATTTGATCGTATGAGAGAGAGGGAAAGCAAATATGGCCAAATGTTACTGATTGACAAATCTAGATAAAGGCATTTGGTGTTCAATGTGCTAGTCTTTCAATTTTTCTGTAGGTTTGAAATTTTTCTTAATAAAAATTTGGGCCAAAAGAGCAGAAGAGCTGAAATCCGCTCAAATGAGTAAGGCGGACTTCCTGCTGCAATGCCACAGCACCCCCGAAGTAATTTTTGGGTCTGATAAGAGTCCTCTCTTTGATGTTGAAGGAACAGGATAGAGAGAAGGAGTAACACCATCTGTACATGTGGTTAGAGACATAACTACCCTGAGCCTACTTCCTCAATAGCCAAGGACCTAAATAGAACAATTGCAGTTAGAAGTCAAAAGGGAAAGTGGTGCGGCCAGGGGCCAGCCCCGGGGGGCCCTTCTGCTGCTGGACCAGCTCACAATCTGGATGGTGCCTCTGCTATGCTAAGCAGCAGTCTCCACTGGAGCTCAACGCAGGGTGCTACCTGCAGGATTCTGGCTCAGTAGGCAGTGTCCCACAAGGCTAGGAGTTTGAGGGTGGTCTCACTGACAAAAGCATGGCCAGCTTGATTAGTGCAGGCTGGTATGGCTTCCATTTGAATTCTGCATGCTGACTTCAGCCTAGAGGTTCCGATTCTTCTATGTTTCTTTGTTCTGCTCCAAATGAGCATTCTCATGGGATGCAAAGAGAATGGCATTGCTTTCTCCCTTACAAGGTTTCAGTACCTGAACTACCTAACGAGGCTGGGGAAAACTTCCTGAAGTCTGAGTTCTCTGTAGCTTGAAAGCTTTGAAAACAAAGCCTCAGTATTTTAAACCAATTTACTTCCTCAGAGTATTGGGCACCTCTGTGAAGAAACGCACTACGGTTTCCAGAAATATCAACTATGCTAGTACGCATGTCAGGATTGCTACCAGTATCGCGGAAAAACTCAAGAGCAGCTAGGTTAAGACTTGAGGGGACATCCAAGGTCAAAATTTTCTCCCGCCCATTCCTACCTCTGGCAGCCACTGATGAAGACTGCTACATATACAAAAGCACCTGAGCCCCTTGATCTCATTGTTAAATCCTCATTTTAAACCCTCATGGTAATAAACGCCCCACTTTTATGGTCATGTGAGGATATGTTTCTTTCCTGTATTTTTGCTTTCTTTTCTTTCTTTTTTTTTTTTTTTTTTTTTTTTTGAGATACAGTCTTGATCTGTCTCCCAGGCTGGAGTGCAGTGGCACCATCTTATAATTTGCTGTGTTAATAAAGCAGCAGCATATTTGACTTTTGAAATATTTTGAAAACTGTATTGATGATACTGAACTGTATTTCAATATATTTTCTTCTATTCAATTCCTATGCATTTTATTTTATGCATTTAAAAAACATAATTCTAGGCCGGGCTCGGTGGCTCATGCCTATAATCCCAGCACTTTGGGAGGCTGAGGTGGGCAGATAACCTGAGGTCAGGAGTTCCAGACCAGCCTGGTCAACGTATAGTGAAACCCCGTCTCTACTAAAAATATAAAAATTAGCTGGACGTGGTGGCACATGCCTGTAGTCCCAGCTACTTGGGAAGCTGAGGCAGGAGAATCACTTGAACCTGGGAGGCAGAGGTTGAAGTAAGCCAAGATCACACCACTGCACTCCAGCCTGGGTGACAGAGCAAGATTCCATCTCTCAAAAAATAAAAAGATAATTTAAAAAATTATTCCAAAGGAGGAACTTAGGGAAAGAAGTCCTGCTTTAAGTCATATAAAGAGACAAACTTGGTTCAGACGAGAGGCAACATGGGAGGGTACACACAAAGGGATCCTACTGACAGTCATCCAAGATGTCCCTCTGGTCCCAGGCTGAGACAGATGCTCAGCTCTGGGAATTGTCCAACAGACCATCTTCAGGCTGATGACTTCATTCATGAAATCTGATCTCTGAACAAAGACTCATGGGATAGTGAGGAGTGCTGCTTTAATAATTTAGTCATTTCATCAAAGACACTGGTATCAGGTGACCCCAGGAGGAGTGAAGACCTCTCTACGTCAGATGCTTGGGCCCCAGAGAGTTGGAAACCAGGAAGGCACACTTCTGTTCATAGTTCTTAATCTTGGCTCCTTTATGATAAAAATCTCTCACAATAAAAAAAGAAATTGTAGGCAGAGGGTTACTGATACCCAGCCCTGACATCCAGTGTAGCTATCTGAACCGCAGGGTCTGTACCACTTCCTGGGATAAAACTAGATTCAACTGTACACTAGAATATTTAGAAGTGTATTTAAATGACAACAATCAGGGCAATATGGCTCATGCATTCATTTTATTTTATTTTAGAACTGTGGCCTCATTCTGTCACCCAGGCTGGAGTGCAGTGGAGCGATCATAGCTCACTGCGGCCTCAAACTCCTGGACTCAAGCAATCCTCTTGCCTCAGCCTCCTGAGTAACTAGGACTACAGGTACGTGCCGCCACTCCCAGCTTATTCCTTCATTTTAAGCAATTCCACCCATTGCCTTTGTTGCACACTTTTAAGGCTAACAGTAAAGCCTGTCTTTAGAGAGGGGAGAATGAGGTTGTGGGTTGCTGTTTGCCTCGTTCTTGGCAATTACCGACAATTCACACTAGGCCAGGTAGGGTTCAGCAACTTAAGCAGGTTAGCGAGTTATACCTCTGTGTACTCCTTGTAGCTCCGATTGATCTCTGACAGACTCTCCCGGGCAGCTTTGCTGGCAGGGGATGTTGCAAAGGCTTGCTTCATTTTGCTGGCGCCATCCTGGAGGCGTCGCTGGATACAATAAGCTTCATAGAGTTCATCTACCTGCCAGAATCAAACCAGGAAACAGAAATGTCAGGCTTGAAAGAAATTACATAGATCATTGTGATGTGCTTAAGGTACTTTATATGTCTGACCTCTGCAAAGAGAATTCTGTAGAAGTATTATCCTTTTAGACAGAGACCAATCATTTTTATTTTAGCCACTGTGATACATTTTTTCTCAAAACAGACTTTGCTCTTGTCCTGTTTTCAAATTACACAAAAGGGAAATGGCTCTCTTGCACTGTTCTAGGCTATCATTGGAATTGTTTAAAATGACTCCTAGGTGACTTTGTGGGTCCATGGGTGGACTGTGTGAGTTAAGACGTAAGGAAGGTGAGACCCTTCTGTGTATAGAACGAACAGTGAAAGGGTTTATACAATTTCATACCAAAGCGACAGCTTTGTAGTATCCTAGGCTAGTATCACTGTAAGATGTAGTGTCACAATATTGGGATATGTAATCCTGATATTTACATATCCGGATTTAGCATTTCATAAAATAACTTGGCGATATTTACTGAAAATAACTTTTGTAAAGCATTGGCTCAACTGTAAGAAGAAAAAGTTATTATTAAAATTAGGGTAAAACATAATTGTCAAAATGTATCAAACTCAACACTTAAGAACTGTGAACTCTTTTGCATGTAAATTATATGACAGTACAAAAAAAGAAAGCAATATAAATGAACTTTTGTTTCATATCTCCACTTATGCTTCTAAATAATAATAATATCCCTTTTTCAAATGACTATTGGTTTTATACCATATAAGCCTGTTAATCAGCTAAGTCTTCTAAGGCAGTGATTCTCAATCAACCCAAGGCAATTTTGACCCCCAGGGGTCTACTGGCATCTAGTGGGTAGAGGCGGGGGATGGTGTTAAACATCCTATAATGCAGAGGACAGCTTTCTGCAACAGAATTATCCCCAGATACCAATAGTGCTGGGCTTGAAAAAAACCTGTCTTTTTTTTTTTTTTTTTTTTTTTGAGATGGGGTCTTGCTATGTTGCTCAGGCTGGTCTCCAACTCCTGGGCTCAGGTTATCCTCCTGCCTTAGCCTCCCACGTAGCTGAGACTATAGGTGCATATCACTGTGCTTAGCTGAAAAGAACCTGTTCTAAAGTTATTCCTAATGATATTTGTCTCTATAAGTCTTGTACTATCTTTAACTGACTGCCGTTAACTACAAGAATTTTCAGGCAGATAACGAACAACAATACCATCAGGCATTGTGAAAAGCAAATAAAAGCTATTGCTTTGGGGAGGCTCACTTACCTAGCACTATTTCAAGTTTCATTTCAGTATGAACTTTGTTCCTTCAAAAAGGAAGCTTAATTATAGATCCAGAAGATGGTGGAGATGCACATACTAGATTTCAGAGTTTAGGAGTCCCCTTTTGTTCTGAAGGCACCCTTGGCTGCTCACTAAAAAGCATTACTATACACTTGTCCATAGTTGCTTTCTCTACACAGATGTCAATGACCCTTAGCTTAGAATGCAAACATTAAGAGACTCAAAATTATTCTCTTGATTAAAGGATTCTTTGTGGCTATTTACTTCGACAATGTACTCAACTCTGCCAAGAAGAATGCCCAAACTGAAAAGAATCATGTTTAATCTTCAGGGTCAGTGGATTTATCTCTGATTAGGAGGGAGATATAAGACTCAAGGCGTGTCATATCTGCCGATGACATCTTGTGGTTGATGACTGGCATAGAGTGTGGTTTCCATGTTTTAAAGCTAAGCCTCATCTGGTGAGCTTGTTAAAATGCTGATGCCCAGGCCCTACTCTGAGGTGTTGATTCAGTAGGTTAGGGCTGGGCCAGGAATCTGAAATTTTAAGTAAACATTGCAAATTGTTCTGATATGGGAGATCCCCACAAAACTTTTAGAAACCCAAGTGCTAATATCTCTTCCAATGCAGGTCAGGCTATGTGCTAATATCTCCTCCAATGCAGGTCAGGCTATTTCACCTGTGTGGTCTTCTGGGTAAATGTCCCTGCAACCCTTTCCCCTACTAGTAGGTACGCCAAAGTTTCTAAGCTTGTAATCCTTTCAATAAGGACACAGTGCTCATGGGACCATCGGTATAGCCATAATGACTTCATCTATTGCTTTGTGTAGCGAGAAAACTTATTCTTTGTTTTTGCTTAAATATCAACTTATCCTAGCCAAATGGAATTAAACTTTAGCATAAAGCATACTTATGTAGTCACCTTAGCAGAAACCCATTTGTAGGCAAACCCATTTGCTTACCTATCAGCAGTGGCTCATTAAATAAAATGATTAATGGAATCATTCAATTACACATAATTTGTTAGGCATCTGGATATAAGGTACTGCAAATAGAGTATCACTGATGTTTAAAACCCGTTAGGATTGTTGTATCTAACCACCATGGATACAAGATTGATAAATATACCATTACCTGATACCGATTATTTTCTTGCTGTTGTTTTGAATTAAACAATATGTTAAAACTTGCCTGTCACATAAATACCTTCTCATGGATGTCATTGTTTTATTTATCGAGTTTAGCAGAAATAGGAGCAATTTCAGATTTGCCTAGGTAGAAAATACCTTTCAAAGCAAGAATGAACAAAGGCAGTAGCATATACATGTGTATCCATACATACAAATCATCCTAGAATTTTAAACGGGAAAGGATTCTTAGGATCATCCAGATCAAATCTGTACACCTCCCCAGCTCCACTTCACAGAGGGGGACGCCAAGGTTCCCACAGATGACACAGCCAGTGAGTATGTGGCAGAGCTGGGAATAGAACCTAGGGCTTCTGACTCTTAGGGAGATCTGCTAAAACCCCCAGGCTCCCCACTTCGAAGAGAGGCTGATGGGTATAGACAAACAGGAATTGATAATGGTGTGACTTAGCTGCCCTTAAAGGTAAATATTTTCCAGCTGGCACCAATAACCTCTGATAGTTCCCAGAACAAGGGGGGTGACGCCAGCCTCATTGGACCACCAGTGAGCTATAGGGTTCAGGGCTGATGTCAGGGACACGGACAAACCAGTGCACATCTATGGGAGAGGGGATAAAATGGCACCTGAAAACCATGCCATATGAGGGAAAGCAGAAAGAACCAAGGGCTTGAGAGAGATTTAGGGAGGCGCATAGACGGTGGTGTTTTGGTAGGTGTAAGGCCTTCATGAAGAAGTTGATGGGGCACCAAGCGTTACGTGGAACCCGAGTGTAAAGTTAGGGAAGCATGGAGTTTTTTGCAGGGCTAGTTTGACTGACAGTTTATCTCCAACCACACTACCCTGAGGCTGTGTGTCCGTATGTCCTCCACCGGGTACTGTGCCTGTTACTTAGCACTTGATACACGTTTGTGGAACTGAGGTAGAGCCAAAACTGCTGGGCCATCAGGTCTTCCATTCTTATCGTTCCTCCATCTATAGTGCCACTTGAGGACTTAACTGCTAGCCAGCTTAGGAGTCAATTAGATAAGAAATTCTCCATGCACTAGATACTACGGTCAGGCCAAAGGTGTACTGGTTAGCAACACAACTGAAAAACAGGCTACAAGAACAGGAACTTCAATTACCTTACTAATGTGAAACTCCAGGCGTCGCATGTATCTTTCAATTGTTTTAATTTGCTGGAAGTAAAAGCAGTTTGAAAAAGTACAGTTATTTACAGTTGAATTGATTTGGGCTTGTGAGAATATCTTTATTATATCATACTCAAAAGTACTAGGAAATCCAATATATTTCTGCTTTCCTCCTGTCTTTGATGCTATTTTAGAGAGTCTCTAATACCAATTTGGAAAGTTTTTTTTAATACTGAATACATATTCTGAGATGTGAACTTGAGTTAGTTATCGGAATCCCTGTGTTCAACATCCAGAAAGGCCAATCCAATGGAAGTCATTAGATTCTGACAGAACAGTATGATATTGGAGTATATTTAAATTTCTTCAGAATAATGTATTTCATCTTCTACGATCAGATTTTTTTTCCCATTCACATTTTAGTGTCTCTGAAATTGGGGTGCATTTTACAGTTGCTACTGGCAGACAGCTGCCTGTACAAGCTCAAAGATAATCATAATTGTTCATCTCTTTGAGTTATAATTATTATATGCATTTAATTGCCCTTTAAAATGTCTTCAGAAAGAATATATTATGATTCAGCATTGAAATAAAATGATTGTGCACATAGAAAGGCATGGAGTAGCATCATATATAAACTTCTTCAAAAAGAAAAAAAATCTGCATCTAAATAGACCTAACAGAGTTTTCTTGATAACTCTAAAATACAGATTTTAGATGAAAAGAAAGGACTGTCAGAATTTAACTGGAATCCTTTTTTTCTCTTCATGGCACATGAAATCATAGTGCATTTTCTAATCAACAATGACTCAGATTTGATGAAGTAATTTATATTCAGAGACAACACAGGTAAAGGCCTCCAAATGCTTGGGAAGTTCTTAAACTTATCAAAACATGACTACCTAGTGGCATTTTTATGGAAGTGACCTTAAACACTTTATTGAATCTGTGGATCACAGTACTTATTCATTATCCTCAAACAAAAGTACACATTTTTCCAGGGTTAAAAAAACTATCAGTTCTCTAGGATTTTACTGTCCCTAAGAGGGCCTCCCATTGACTTCTCAAGGATGCAGTTTTATTTTTCGAGACAGGGTTTTGTTCTGTCATCCAGGCTGGAGTGCAGTGGGTGCAATCATGGCTCACTGCAGCCTTGACCTCCTGGGTTCAGGTGATCCTACCACCTCAGACCCCTGAGTAGCTGAGACCACAGGCACACACCACCAGGCCTGGATAACGTTTTGTATTTTCTTTTTGGCAGAGGTGGGATTTTGCCACATTGCCCAGGCAGGTCTCGAACTCCTAGGCTTAGGCGATCCACCCACCTCAGCCTCCCAAAGTGCTGAGATTATAGGCGTGAGCCACTGCGTCCAGCAAGCACACCGAGTTTTTTTTATTAGCACCCCAATACAGAATGGTAACTTACCTTGTCTAGGTCATACAGCACACCCTACAATTAAAAAAAGGAAAGGAATATCTGGATTTAAACATCATCCTCCAAAAGGTTACCCATCTTAATAGAATGATTTAGCTCACATTTTCATATTATCTGTGTAAATAATAATCAGCCCTACAAAATTCTACTGGATAGTTTACATTTGCTTTAAAAGAAAAAAAAGTTGGGTTATTTTAAATACCAGTAAGAGTACATTTAAGAGCCAACATTTATTTACACTGTTACTAGCACTGCACACAGTCCTCTCTGCCCCTTGGAAGCTTTAAAGTTTTCACTTGCTTTGAGCTCTCCCATCCTACATATTGAGGGGCATGTAAATTCGTGGTAACTAAAATAATATTTTAAATAAATAGTATGAATATAAAACACAGCAGTGGCATATGTGTTAAAAAAGACTTCCCTCGCTGTCTAAACAAATAAAACTGATATTTAAGAAGAGTTATTGAGGCCGTGACATGCTTTTCACAAATTGTTTTTAAAGTCAGCTCATTTCCTGTGTGCTCACAATATCATAGTATAATCAGTGCACTGTTCTCGTATCCTCCAATTGAAAGATTTTTATGAAACACAAGGTCTTGGCAGCAGCCCCTTCATTTGTTCACCATTGTTTTCCAGGAGGGACATTTGCAGCCACTGAGGATGGTCAAGGGCATTCAGTAGCTCTGAAGGCCCTAACACAAAGATTCCACATAGATGCAGGCAATTTATACCCTAACATCAGTATAACATAAACACTTTTAACATTGCGAAAGCCTTGAATCTCTAAGCCTTTGCAAAGGACAAAGTATACATCTGAGCACATTTTCTGCAAAAAAACCACATAGCAGCTATGAATGCCTAGCTGCACCTCCTAGGTATATGTAGAGTTTTCTTGGGCTTTTTGATTTCTTGAAACAGTAAGGTATAATACATAGAATTGAACAAAATCATTTAAAATAGTGTAGACATTAGAACCACTTCTTCACTCACACGAGTTCTTACAAATTCATTAAAATAGAAGAAATTTGCAACATAATATGTACTCGATCTGGTCTAAGAACTAACTTCTCATGGTGGTTACATCTAAAGCTTCTTTTCCCTCCCTGATTTAACTGATTATATTTTTGAAAAGTTGGAGACAAAGCAAAAGTTCTAGATTCCAAATTCTTTATATTTTATATTTTTTAAAAACAGAGACGGGTCTCACTTTGTTGCCCAGGCTGGTCTCGAACTCCTGAGCTCAAGCATTCCCCCAGCCTTGGCTTCCCAAAGTGTTTGATAACAGGCATGAGCTACCGTGCCTGGAACCAACTTCTGTGTTTACAAACAATATTCTAGGGAAACTTCAACTTTTCATTTCCTTTATATTATTTGGGGGTGGTAGAGGCCAATAAATTTTTTTTCTTGATCATAAAGTTTCATGAAGATAGACATTTAAAAATGATCTCATAAACATGCTTGGAAAATATTGAAAAGCATTAAGAAGAACGCATTAAGGAGAAAAAATAGCCTTCTCTTTCCTTCTAAGACATACTGGGGGATGCAGATAGTACTCTGCCCCTTGGATTTGCTTTTCTTCAACGTTCCTCCCCAGCCCCATCCAGTAAAAGGAGCTATTTGGCCAAAAAGAACAGTGTTAACATCCTAATGACTGGATGGTACCTACCAGGCGAGAGTTTCTTTTCATATCTTTTAACTGAGCTGTCAGCTTCTCCAGCTCCGTCTGGTGAACCTCCAGGTATTCACTGCAAAGATAAGACAAGATGTCATCTCTGTGCCTGTTCAGTGGAATCTGGTGCTGTCACTGACCTTTCCTTCTCAAAGGGGATTCAGAATTGAACCTTGCTCTGTAGTTGGGGAGGAGGCTTTGTATTTTCTCAATATTTCAACATTTTGAAAGCTCTCGCAGTGGCACTGGATATTATCCAGCTGGATCAAAAAGGAGAAAAAGGCTGAAAGTCCAGAAAAGAAAAACCAGTGGGGAGGCAAGGGGCAAGATGTCTGTAGAATGAGCACTGGCGCTGGCCTCACAGAATTCTATCTAGCCGAACAGAACAAACAGTGAATGTCCCATTGCACACTGGGAAAATCTTATCCTGGGCTCACAATCTCTGTAAGATGTGAGGGAGGTTTCAGAACCCTCATCAGCAATCTCCAGAATGGATGTGTATGTCTGTCTATCATCGCTTAAGTGAAACTCAGTACTGCACAGGGTTCCACGTCTCCCTCAATGCTATGAATGTGATGTGGAATACCAACATATTTCCCATCTTTGGGACTCATTTCAGGCTTCCCTAATGATGGTGCAAGATATTTCCTACAGAAATAAACATTTTAAAAATGATCTTATAAGACCAGCTTTTCTCTGACCCCTTGGGTCTTTTCTTTATATTGTCAGCCTCAAGTTCTTACTCAAGTCCATTTTTCAAGGCTCTGTAGACTTCTTCCACCCTTTTAGGCTGAGGCTCTTTCGGGGGATTGTTGTTTTTGTGGCCTAAATTGTGCATTTTCTTCAGTTTGGCCTGAGGCTTCTTGACAGCGGAGGAATTTTCAATGAAGGAGTTACACCTATGGAAAAAAAAAAAAAAAGAACAGAAGAAATTGTGAGGATTGGGCATCTGGAGTGTGGTGGTGTGATCATAGCTCACTGCAGCCTTGAACTCCTGGGCTCAAGTGATCCCCCTGCCTCAGTCTCCCAAAGAACTGGGACCACAGGCATGCACCACCACACCTGGCTAATTTTTTTTTTCTTTGTAGATACAGGGTCTGGCTTCAAGCAGTCCTCCTGCTGTGACCTCTCAAAGTACTAGAATAATTCTTCTAAACTTTGTAGAGACGGGGTCTTGCTCTGTTGCCCAAGCTGGTCTTGACCTTTTGGCTTCAAGCAATCCTCTAGCCTAAGGCTCTCAAAGTGCTGGAATTACAGGCATGAGCCACTGCGCCTGACCAAGAAATGTCTTTGTAATCATCTTGTGTTCACATTAGTGTTCTTTGCAGAAGGTAATATTCCCAGATAGGAGCCATCCTGCATTTAGTTTCTTAGTATTATATTTGTTAACTGCTGAAACCTGAAAGCTTTGTTGGGCAGAGGCTACCTGGAGTCAAAGTCTGGCTTCAGGGAATCTGTATTCTGAGTGAAAATGTATTGCTTCTCTAAAACCTCATAGGAAGCTAAAGGCAAAGAGTTCCAGGTGGACATAATGAACAGGCAGAAGGATATCATCCAACTAAAAACATACATGCGCTATGCAATTTTAGGTACGAGTGTCTATGAAATTCAACTAGGATGTAAATAAATCCTTTTCGATAAGGGACCGTAAGAATGACAAATAGCTAATTTTCTATGACATTAAAATACATGTAGCTTTTTTTAAGCTTTATTTTTATGACATAAATTCCTGATTAGGTTTAACTTACAAAAGTTCATCTCTGGTAGTGCCAGGAATACAGCTTGCAGCAGTAAGATGAATATGTGAGAAGTGAAAAGCAGAATACTCATCTGATAGGAGCTGCAGAGGCTAGGGCACTCACTGACCGGGCTATCAGCAGAAGAGTCAAGACCTCCAAGGCTGCAGGTGCCACTGCACCCCTCCCAGGTTAGTTATGACCTATACTCTCTGCCATCACCATGTGCACGAGTGGGACAGTACAGATCAAAGCACACAGGGCCCCTCAGAGGGCAGAGACCTTTCTGATAACAGAAACACTGAAGATAAGCCTGATCACACGTTGCTTCCTCACTATCTGTTCTTTCTTCCTGGAGCTCCCCTAAGTCCCGTTTCAGATCAGAGGAGATTGAGGAAACTAGAAAGACTAACTTTGGCAACTCCTGTCTGAATGACATCTGCTCCCCAGAGTCAATCTGCAGAGGCATAGTCATTATCCACTGCATGACTTCATAGCAAATGTCATCTCCAAAGTCTGAATGCAATGGAAAATGTGCCTCAAAAAGGGTAGAAGTAGGGGTAGTGAGAGGTCTATGCATGTATCATTAGTTTCTCCTAAATCCTCAGCCATCATCCTTGCGGTAGGAGTTCTAAATGACAGAAAATAAACTGTAGCACTTAACTTTTGGTACATCCTTTCCATGCAAAAGAGATTAAAATTGTGTGTGTGTCTGTGTGTGTGTGTGGTGATGAGGCCGAATGCATGCAAACCCTCTTCACAACATCAAAGTTCTCTTCCTTGGCAAGCTGCATCCGGGAACAGAACCACCCAGTACTTGCCTGGATCGCCTTTCCTGAAGGCCGCTGAAACCTGCGAAGGACTGGCTTCTAATGATCCCATTGGGCCCTCCAGGCGAAAAAGACTGGGACCCTACCAACATGATTTCCGGGAGTCTGGTCGGTAGTCCTGGAAGACAGTGGAAAGATCGTGACAACTTACAGGCAGGTTCAGATATTAGATGCACTAAGCTCGTCAACGATGACGAAGGCTGTAAAGTGAGCCATGAAACTGTTAGGTGCTTATGAGGTTCTTTATTAAGGAGTGTCCTGAAGACCAAGGGTTCAACTCCCAAATGAATAAAAATGATACCCATCTACCTAGATGAATATAAATTACACAAAATTATCCATCACTTTAGGTTTTCTTCAAGAGTTTTTTTTTTTTTAAAACAAGGTTCAACCACACCCTCAAAAACATGGAAATGGTTGCAACATTTACTGCCATTCAACACCAATGAAAACACACAAATAGGCCAAGTCAAAGCTTCAGGTAAGTCCTGCATCAAATTGAAAACACAGTCAAGTCTTAAGGCGGAATTCTACACCTCAGAGTCATAAGGCTAAAACACTAGGTTTCTTTAAAGATGAACTTACACTAATTCTCTTCTTCTATCCTTAAGAATATTCTGAAAGCTAAGATCGTGCCACTACTGTGACAGTGCAAAATAAGAAGGGTAAAGGGAATGCTCACAAAAGAAGTGATAATCGAGGTTAGATAAGAACACGGGGTGGGGGTGGAAGGTAAGAGGAAAATACAGCAGAAAGTGCACAACCTGGATTTCAGTCATTTGCTTGGCTTTTGTGAGGACTCGACCACAACAGACCAAGAGGCACTGTCAAAACACAACTAGCTGAACAGATACCCAGGGCTGGTTCCCCCAAGTGCTGACCCTGGAACTGTTAGGTCATTCTGTTCCTTTTAGATCAGGAGGAGTCAAAGCACATACCGTTGTCTTGGCAGGTGACTTCAGTCCAGAGGGGGCGACAGGCTAGCAGGATAAAGGGAAATAGTTCCTGCCCAGATTGAAGACTCCAGAGGGGGCAGACACCAAATTGGTATGTTTGCAGAGCATCAACAATTGCCCTTTAAAAACTTAATGAGAAAGAAAGAAAAGCTAAAAAACGACAGCAGCAGAACTCTCTGGTAGAACATCCAGATGTCATGGAAAGACCAGTTTCACTAGACCTTCCTCAAAGCTGCGCGAAGCAGTTCAGCAAAAGGCAGTTTGAGCGAGTGACTTCCCAGAGAGAGAAGGGCAAACAGCCCCTCCCCTATGCTGCTACAGGATTTTAAGTCTCCCCCCACTCCCTCCAGAAGAGAGCAGCCCTGGGGTTTGTGTGCATTCTTGCAAGGTACAGGTGCTGACTCACTTGGCTATAGGTCTGGCAGTCGGCTTGCTCTTTATCTGGGTGAGATGCAAATCTCACACTAGCTAGGAGGAGAAACTTTTGTTTTAGGGCATTCTCCAGAATTTATAAGTAATCAAGAGGTATGTATGAGCAGTAAAAGTAGTGTGTAGTGCACAAATGGTTAGACAAGATGCAGGTGCAGATAACGTTCTATCTGGTTACTTCTCACCCTCAAGGCTCAAAAACCTCCTAATTGCTTTAAATCCTTAATGAGGTTCTCCTCGGTGCTCTCTGCTGGTTACTAAGATATCTGTCTACATTTCTTTAAGGGGAACCTTTCTTAGCTCATAAAGCTCATAAAGGGGACCTTTCTTAGCTCATAAATCACTTTCTTAGCTAAGAAAGTGATGCCTGTGGTATCACTGTATGCCATGCAAACTTCTAATACACTACAGTACTTTCTTGATAGTTATGTTCTTTCTCTACTCAGTTTGACAACCAAGCAAGCATCCACCTTAAAGTCTCAATTGGGCAAATTTTACCGGTATTGTATCTTGTTTTATAAATTATTGTTCAATAGATCTCTTGGATCACAGACACTCTTTGATCAAAGGAAAAAACTTAGGGTATTTGAAATATTTAACTATTTCATACCTCTCATACCTCCTAGAAAGTATATTTTTCAAGCCAATTTTCCCCCCTTAGCCATTGCCTCACTGTAGTTTAAACTACTGACGCCTGCCTCCTATCCCCAGGTGCTGTTTAATTAATATGGGTATCACCTGGGTATGGGGAGGTGCTTCAAGTCCCTAGGTGATTCTGATGTTCATCAATTTTGGGCACCACTGACTTAAGAGAAGTTTTGATTGAACAATCAGTTGCACTAGTGATAGGCAGAAAACAAGAGAAAAGAAGAAAAGACACCAAGTTCATTGCAAATTTAAGACTTCTGTTAAAATAATCTGCTATAATTAACTCCAACTCTTTCATTAAATGAATTAAACACTGCAGAGTAAAACATACGTACCAGATTGTAAAATAATTTTCCTTCTTCCTCATTTTCTGTAACAGGTAAACAAGGTTCTCACAATCAGAACAAATGTCTGTCCAGGATCCTAAGATTGTCAAATACTTTGGGAGGGGGACTAATGCTCAATGCTCAGAAAGTTTTCATTATATTGATGGCCAGGCGAGGTGGCTCAGGCCTGTAATCCCAGCACTTTGGGAGGCCAAGGTGAGTGGGTCACCTGGGGTCAGCAGTTCAAGATCAACCTGGCCAACACAGTGAAACCGGTCTCTAGTAAAAATACAAAAATTAGCTGGGTGTGGTCCTGGCGCCTGTCATCCCAGCTACTCGGGAGGCTGAGGCAGGAGAATCACTTGAACCTGGGAGGCGGAGGTTGCAGTGAGCTGAGACCAAGCTACCGCACTCCGGCCTGGGCGAAAGAGTGAGACTCCGTCTCAAAATTTAAAAAAATTTGAGAAACTTTTCATTAAATGTACATGTGGAACTGATGGCCACTAGGAATGTGTCTGGGTGAGCAGTTTTGTTTCGTTTTGGCTTTGTAGTCTTAGAAATGATCATTATCTATCAGGAAAGAATTTGGCCCAGAGCTGGTTTAGGCTGGTATCTCTCTATCTCGCCATCAATTCCCCTAAAAGGTGACACATGGCCTAAGGAAAGTCATAAAACAAGCATGCACACGCACAAGTCTGGCTCTGGAAGAAATAAAAGGAGGAGGTTGGGGCAGGGTAGAGTAGAGGTGTCAGGGAGGAGAGTATACGAAACAGCCCCATCCCCATCCCTCCCAAGTCTGATGCAAGGGTGGTAGCTCTTCGCTGCTATTCTTCCAACTTCCCCAGCTCTTCTCCATTGCAACTGATCCTACACCTCTTC
This sequence comes from Cacajao melanocephalus, assembly GCA_963573385.1. NCBI lineage: Eukaryota > Metazoa > Chordata > Mammalia > Primates > Pitheciidae > Cacajao > Cacajao melanocephalus. The sequence goes on from CAUYLG010025389.1 coordinate 84,714, forward strand.
GTTATCATCTGTCATTCCTGTGACCACCCCACTCCTACCTCTTAGCGCCTTATATCTTTAGGTTGTTCCCTGGCTTCCTAGAAGTCCCAAAGACCTGGTCTCTCCCCAGCTTTCAGCAAAGCTACCTCTAAAATTTTCAAGTTCTAAAGAATTAATTGCCCCTGCCATAGTAATCTGCATTTTAATAGCAGGTGCTCCATTGAACCAAAAGCCTTAACCTAAAGAAAAGGCTACAGAATTGCAGTATCACTGCTGGTAGGGATGTAAAGTGGAACTAGATCTTTGGAGAACGATTTGGCAGTATCTGTTTAAAACGCAAAACATACTAATCCCTTAACAGGGCGCTTCTTTGATAGCTCCTCTAAGGAAATACCCAAATGCATGAAGAGGCATATACAGAGACGTTCATTACAGGCAATGTTAATAGTAATGGGAAAATAGGAAATGATATAAATGGTCATTACAGGACCGGTTAACACTCAAAACTATAGGAGAGAATATTATGTAGCAGTTAAAAACAACACAGCCACATAGAAAGATACTCAGGATAAACTGCAGAATGAAACAGTATGATAGCAAGAATGCTAAAAACAAAACTATATTAAACCATGAACACAAATAAACAAGTTCTGAAAGCATACACAGTCTGTAGAGAGGTGGGATTTGGTGGTAGTTAGAAACATTTTAATTTTTTCTGTATTTTTATACAGAAAACGTATTTGCGTATTATTCATATAATGTAAAATTCTGTTTTGAAATTGCAGACATTTGGAGTTGTCTGGAAATGTAAGTGAAAGGGAGGCAGAGCTCATAAACAGGATCATATAAGATAACTGTGTTGGGTAATAATTGTATTTATATAATTGTTTATATTTATCAGCCTTGCAGAGGAGAAATATGATTGCCAAGAAATATTATATCAGGCTTTATAAATTCTGATTACATCAGAACTATTCAAATTTCCTGATAAAGTCATTATGAGTTCTGAGCTATGTAACAAGTTCATTATTTTTGTGTGCAAAACATTTAGAGCTGGGATTATACTCCTGGTAACATGCACTATACTTGATATATACTGATATATACCCGATATATACTCTAGGTTCACTGGTTCACCAGATGCCATATCTATTAAGCAATCTCACCTAAAACAACAAACTCATCTCTGGACATTGCTCATGGAACTGCTAGGGCTTGGAAACATGTTTCCAGTCTCTAAGTTATTGATGTCTCACCCGTTCTTTTGGAAAATTCCACCATAACTAACATTCATTTTTGTGCGTTAAATCCCAGAAAGGATTCAAATCCTAGACAAACAATGAGGCTGCTATGGTGTGCTCCTCACTTGGCTTTGTTGCGGGAGGCCCTGGCTGTCACCCAAGGTGGCCACCCCCATGCCCTGCCATCTTATAACCAATGGGAACAACACAACAGGTTCTTTCTGGAAGGAATCCCAAGCACCTTGACTAAGAATGGAACAAATCCTACCATTCTGAGCTGAGCCTCTAGGCACAGAACCCTGAAAGCCACAGCTGTTTCTCTTCCTGATTTCTTCATGCAATGAAAATCACCGCCTTCTCTCTGACTATGCAGTGCTAAGTTCCAATTAAACACATATTAGGGTCTTTTGAAATTATAATGAGTATAAGATTTTACATGTTCTTGTATGAACGCTGTGGTACAGGTGCACTGGGCTTTGGTGGATGCTATGAACACCTTGTGTCTGTTTAAATTAGAAGGTAGCTCATCAAATCAGCAGGCGGTTTTTGGACAAGAACACTGAATCTGAAGATAGAAGAGGGGCTGAGGCAGAAAAAAGAGATCAAGGGATTTCCCCTCACCCATCAGGTCTCACGTTCTGATTGGACCAGAAATAAAGGGTGGAATATGATTGCAATGTGGAGGGAAAAATGTGCAGCTCCTTGGAGAACGTGGGGATAACCTGACTCTTAAGAATAAAGGACAGGAATCAATCTTGGAGGGCTGCTTGGGGGATGGGTGATGGACATCTGTCATGTAGCAGGCCTATGCAGCAGGCCCTAAAACGCAGCTTATGATGGTGCCACCAGTGGAAGTAGTAAAAGTGATAGGAAGATGTTCGCAACGTCCAGTCTAGGTGATGGTTTTATTTCTCGCTATATTTTTGTGAACTGGCATTCTGGCTTAGGTTTTCACGTAAGTTTGATTAGCTTGAGTTAGCAAGCCTCTCTCTTCAAATTTCAACAATTTCACTAGGAGATGGGTAAGGCTAGGTATGCTTAAGTAAGAATCCTGATCACCTGGCCACTGGCCGACCTCCTTTCAACACCTGTCAGGTGTGAATCTTCATACTCACTAGTTCAGAGTAGAAATGCTGAAGGCATTGGTTAACCTGTAAGGTTCCTCGGGCAAATTGACTGGTCAGCTAGAAGGAATGCTAATATTAATTGTTAGAGGTAAGAATACTGAGACTCATTAAAGGAAACACAATTCAGCAGGTTATTTTCAGTTTTTACAAGCACAAAAGTACTCTCCTGTATTAGGAAAATACAGAAAGGTAGAAAGAAGGCAGTGTAGGGAGAAGGAGAGAAGAACCATACTGTTTATACTATCCAAAGACAACCAGCAGGGGAATTTTGTTCAGGAAAATTCCCCAGGGAAATTTTCTCCAGCTCTTCCCTTCTCGTACAAAGCATAATAATTTGAGCATACTGTATGCAAAATTTTGTATCCTGCTTTTTCTGTCAGGTTCTTTTTTTAGAGGTATGCCGAGGGGGGCTATAAATTAGCTTTTTAACAAAGCTATCTTTAAAAGGATACTCAAGTCTACCCCATATTCCGGGTACTCCTTTGAATAATAAGAGGAAAACTAACCAGTCCACATTATATGTGCCTTTTATTTCTGATTTTTCAGATATGGTAGTTTGGCTTGAGGCAAAAGGAAACCCCTGCAAGGGTGAGACCAGGGCTTTTCTATGGGAAACAAGAGAGCACGGGATCATTTGTGCATGCTTGAGTTGCAGGACATCCAATATCATGAAATTAAAACAACAAAAATGCAATAGCTAGATGCTACTGCCTTAACCCTTAATGGTGGTTTCCTTTTAAAAAAATCACCGAATCTTCTTTCAGATTAAGAATACAAAGAGGCAATTCTCAGAGAGGCTTACTGATGATAGAAAATATGAGAGACATCTGTGATTTCTGAACAACATGAGTAAGGATATCTCAGTTCTCACCACGGCATTTCTCACGGGGGCCATACGTTAACTTGGAAACCAGTAGTTGTCGCAGTTACAAAACTATGCCATCTGCACAAGCTAGGCTGAGATCAGCCCATCTAAGACAAGATAATTGACCCATAGATCAGTTGCCAGTAGCTGGGGTGACATGCTGGCAAAAGTAAAAAATTCCGCAATTCAAGTGTTTGCCTGAGGCCAGGGATGGGAGCCGGCAAGGAAGCAGAGAGAACTTTTGGGGGTGGTGGAAGTGTTCTAAAACCGAATCACGGTCATGGCTGCACAAATGTATACATTGACTAAAACGCAAACTGTCCACTTAAGATGAGTAACGTTTATGGTATGTGAATTGTACATCAATAAAGCTGTTTAAAAAATCACTACCAATTTCTAGGAAAAGTCATTCCTTCTGCGAGAGGAAGTGCCAAGAAATCAGGACTTGGAAAAGCTGAATCAGTATGTTGCTTTCCTGATTTGATCCTGTCTCCCCGTGACGCTTCCTAAGACATAACACCTGAGTCATTTCTTCATGCCCGATTTGGGTTCTTCCTTTCTTTTTCCCCTAACAATGCCATCCTGTTTATGCTCCCCCCGATCTTGGTCAAGAGCAGATGTATAATTGAGTTGTCTGAAAGAGGCATATGGGCCAGATGTAAATAGCCTGCTATGCGAAATGATTTAAGATGAATCCTAAAAATAGGTGTCTGCTTATTATACGGTTGCAGGGTACCTATGACAGAGCAGTTGACTAATCTTTTTTTAAAAGTAAATATATTTATATCATTGGCCTTTAAAAAATATGGCTATTTTAAAATAAATCAAGGCAATGCTAATATTTGCTTCTCAGATATCCACATTGTTTGCTAACCCAGTGATGAATACATGGGTGATACAACGCTTCACTAAGACAAATGACGCAAACGGATGAAAAGAAAGTATAGAACAGCTCAACGTAGCCTCACTCCTCAGCAAGGGGATGGAAGAACCAAGGCCAGATGTTCTAACTGGCCTCTTAGACAAGTCCTAAACTCAGTGAACCTCAGAATGTATTTATAAAGGAAGTAATTGCTCCCCATTTGAACAGGCAAGCATTGTAAGGTTCAATTGAGATCAAAGTTTTATCCAATCTAACAACCAGGAGACTACCTGGACATCTAGACTGACTTTCCACCACCTCTGTAGATCGCTGGATTTCTGCTTTAAAACACAGAAAATGAGAAAGTGCATTACAAAAGGCAAAGTGCTTGAGAAACCACAAAGATGACTATAATGAATACTCATTTTTAACTCACTTGAAAAAATGAAACTTAATTTTCAGAATCTCTGGAAAGTGATAGGATTTCCTTTCCATGTTTTCTAAGACTCCATCAGTCAACACATGATTATTAAGTACCTATTATATGCTCAACACTGCAGGATGCTATTTGTTGTCCAAGATTCAAAGACAACCTAAAACTGAGCTCTGCTTTTACAATTTTTAACAATTTAATTGAAGAAGATAACATGACTATACATAAAGCAGATTGGAGACACATTTTGATGTAAGAAATAACAGTAAATTTTAAATGGTACCTATTTCTGTTTTGTTTTTTTTTTTGAGACAGAGTTTTGCTGTCATGTAGGCTGGAGGGCTGGAGTGCAATGACTCAGTCATAGCTCGCTGCAACCTCAATCTCCTGGGCTCAAGTGATCCTCCTGCCTCAGCTTTCCAAGTAGCTGGGACTACCAGCATGTGCCTCCACACCCAGTTAATCTTTTTGATTTTTAGTAAAGATGAGGTGTTGCTATGCTGGCCAGGCTGGTCTCAAACTCTTGGGCTCAAGAGCTCCTCCTGCCTCCGCCTCCCAAAGTGCTGGAATTACAGGTGTGAGCCACCGTGCCCGGCCAAGGTGGCACCTATTTCTTAATCTTCCAAGGAAAGCAGCACAGCAGGGATAATAAGAACGTGGAATCCCGAGTCAGACAAATCTGGGCTTACTCTGGGTTCAAAAGCAGAACCCAAACTGAGCCCAGATTTGTCTTTTTGAACGTTTACACATTATTTAACTTCTCTGAATCCCAGGTTTCTCATTTATATAAAAGGATTAACATTTCAGAGGATTTTTGCGAGGTGCAAATGAGATAATAGACATAAGGCCTGGTATGTAGTGGGTGTTTAATAAGCCTAGCTGTTAATAATAATCTAAAATAACAAGGAGTTTTCTCATAAGAGAGGGAGATATATAAGACAGGAACAGCCAGGCAAGTTTAGGTAATTCTAAGGAAGCTAGAAACTAGCATGTCTTTGAAGATAGCAATTTTTAGGTAATTAAAAAGCATGGATTGGTAAGGATTATAAATATGGGTACTTTGGATGTGCAGTTCAAAAATCAATTTTATAAAAAAGATTTTGATTTTGAAATAATTTGAAGCTTACAGAAAAGTTGCAGGGAAAGTACAGAAAGTTCTCATCTACCCTTTGCCCAGATTCATGTGTTGACATCTGCCATATTTTACTTTGTCATTCTTCCTCCAAACACACACACACACAATTTTTTCCTATGAGAGTAATTTGCACATATGTATTTATATACATTTCTTCCCCCACACTGAGTAATTTGCAGATGTGATGCAGATTTACTCCTACATACTTCAATGCGTATAAAACCACAGACATTTGCAGACGTTTGCTGACATTCACTGACTATCATAGTCTAATTATCAATATCAGGAAATTTAACATCAATACAATACTATGATCTAATCTACAAACTTTATTCCAGTGTCACCAATTGTCCCAATAATGTTCCATATATTGTCCCTCCTCCGCCCATTCCAGGAGCCAAACCAGGATCACATGCTCCTTGTTTTGTCATCAGTCTGTCCTTTAATGTGGGACAGTTTCTTGGTGATCTGTTGTCATTGACATTGACATTTTAATGGAGTTCAGGCCAGCTGTTTCGTACACTGGCCCTTACTTTGGGTTTGTCTGCTGTTTTCTTGTGATAGAGAGTCAGACAATGCATTTTTAGCAGTGATGCCGCATAAGTGATATTGTTGTCCTCCTCAAGGCATTGCATCAAAGGCGCAAGGAGTTGCTCGGTGCCATTACTGGTGATGTTAACTTTGATCAGTTGCTTAAAGTGTTGTTGGCCATTTCTCCTATGGAAAGTTACTATCTTTGCCTTTGTAATCGATACGTAGTTGGTAAGGAGGTACTTTGAGGCTATGCAAATATCTTGATTCTTTAACCTTGGAGTTTTAGCATCCATTGATGACTCTTGCCCAACTCAATTATTCCTATAATGATGGTAAAATGGAACTCTTTCAACTCCATCACTTCTTCTACTGAATAGAAAGAGCTTTTTCTGATCTTTTATTTATTTATTGTCACTTTATGGACATAGGTAAAAGACTTCATGTGGAGTAATGGTCTTTCCTACTAACTAGGACTTGCAATTTGAGAGATATCTGACTTTCATCAAACAGAATGTGCTAATTATAAACCCATACACATTTTACAGGTGAAGAAATACGTACAGATGAAGTAATTTGACATTACTGCTGTCCCCTTTCCCTCTCCTTTATTCCGCTTCAAAGCCATGACAGCAGAATACGTTGAAGCTATTTTAAGGGTCTGGCTGAGTCATTTGAAGAGTAAAGAAGAAATGTTAATAGCATTTCTGTTCATTGGGACAGTCAATTGTAGGAACTTCTAGATAATTGACACCGTTTCAGCCCTGGAGAAAAATGAAAACGATTTCTTCCCCTTTTCTGGTGGATTAAATAAATGCAGGGAGTAGCAGCTGGCCTCACGATAATTAGAAGAGAAATTATTCAGGGCGTAAAACTCGCTTAAATCTAATGAAGGGTCGGGTTGATTTTGACTAACGTTGTCATAACTCATTTTAAAATATAAAGTTTAGAACACTGTAGACCATGTCAGACCAGCCCAAGTGTTTCCTTATTAGAAGGAAAAGCATTTTGCACTTAAATGAAGGCTGAGGCTGTTTGTAATAATATTTACCTGTTTTTAAAAAACCCCAGAAAAACCCATATATATCAAAAAAGGAACATCTCTTAGGAACATGATCTTTGGAGACAGCTTGGCTGATCCTGCCGAGAGAAAAATACACCCACCAGGGATCCTCATTTTTTGATCCCCAGGTTAAAAAAACAACACTCCCATATAGAAGAAAATGGCCCCATTCCTGGTATTATCAGCTCCTTCCGGCATATTTTCATGCAACCTGTTTTCCCTAGAGCTTGGCAACTCATTTCCAGCTGATAGTGATTATTGCTTCTTCAGAACAGCATCAAAATGATACTGACATCTTCGCTTCTATCAGTATTTGACTTTACTGAAATTACCATTTTTATAAGCTAATTATTTTATTGTTCTCATGACCCAAAGCTACATCTTTGGAAATCCTAAACAGAAATAGCCACTAGGTTCTAGGAGAATGTCCCAGCAATGTGCGGGGCAGAAGAATTACACACTATGTGCTTTTGTTTCCTTTGCTCAACGTGCAGTTAATGCTGGCGTTTATTAATGGGCATGAGAGTCCAGTAGGAAATTGAATCAAGCCTTATAAATAAAGCTACATGCTGTATTTCATCTCATAGAAAGGATAAGAAATTATCTTAAATGAAAGCTTTTCAGATATGGCCTGCATAATCACACTAATAGATTTTTCATATGGCTAATTAATTTCTTTCTGTCCATCCTAACGAGTAAATTGAATTGATGGAAAATTGACTTGGCAATTATGTGATGGTAAAAGTAGCTGAAAACGTTACTCAAATATGGTAATGTTCTATGATCAGGGCCTTTGCTTGAGCTAGGTCAGAGTTAAACTCTTGCAACATGAAGGTAAAAGTAAAGCAACAGACCTAAGTCAGCCCTTTCAGACTCCAGTTACAGTCGTCATTTTATTCCTGTTGTTATGACAACACTTTAAAAAGCAGCACTTCAAATGCTTAGCATTTAGGCATCTTATTATAGCCTGGAAAATAATACATAAGGGTATAAAGTGCTGTTCCTAGGGGCTTAAAAGGGGGCCTGGTGATCATCAAGAGATGCAGTTAGAACACCTGGACTCCCTTCTCCGCCGTGGCCTCTAGAGCTCAGTAACTTTGCTTTTTTCTACCCTCAGGGGACTGAGAGCTCATCCAAGGGAGGGAAGCTTGAAGAATTTATGTGGGAAGATACATATTATTCAGTCTCTATTCTGTGGTTGCATTTGTGAATGCGAAATTCATCCATGACCTTATGTATTTTATTTTCTTGATTATAGCCTGTGTCATGGAGTTTTTAAAAGTCTGTAAGTGACGATGTGTTCCGATTGATTTTAGTTGCTTCTATTAGCTATTGGAATGACCTGTTTATGTAAATATAACTTTAGGGAAGGAAATTCATAACAGAATTATTATGAAAATTATTGATAAAGAGATAATGGCTTTGGAGTGAACCTCTTACATGGATCAGTGACCTATTGTGTTTGTACTATAGTCTGATAAAAGCATAGAAATGCTTGTTAAATTTAAAATGTTAATTTTTTAAAGCAACTATGTTGCTTTAAAACAATGTATGTCCCTATACGTAGGGAGATGTTTTTATTAAGGAGATAAGCTAGTTGAATGTTGGCATTTTCCAGTTATTATGTATTAGTAGGTTGAAAATTATCTGTCATGTTTAATTCTCTCTGCCTTGAAATAAATTTCTGTGATAATTTTACCTTGGTAGAAAAGGAAATAATTGCCTCAAAAAGATGCCTGCTCCTGTATGTTTAATGTAGCATTATTCACAACAGCAAAACTATGGGATCAACCTAAGTTTCCATCAAGGGTTGATTTGGTAAAGAAAATGTGGTATATATACACAATGCAACACTATTCAACCATAAAAAAGAAGAAAATCATGTCCAAATGATTTTCTTGTTTAGTGGAAACTAAATAATGTGTACAAATGGACATAGAGTATGGAATGATAAACAATGGAGGCCTGGGGCAGAGGGGAGAGGAGTAGATAAAAAATTATTTAACGGATACCATGTATGTTATTTGGGTGATGTATAGACTAAAAGCCTGGACTTCACCACTATGCAATCTATGCATGTAACAAACACACACTCGGACCTTTGTACCTAATAGATTTTTTATTTTCTTTTTTTTTTTTTTTTTTAAGAAACAAGGTCTTACTGTTGCCCAGGCTGGAGTACAGTGGTGCAATCATAGCTCACTAAAGCCTGAACCTCCTGGACTCAAGTGATTCTCTCTCTTTAGCCTCCTGAGTAACTAGGACTACGAGCATATGCCACCACTCCCAGCTAATTTTTAAATTTGTTTGTAGAAATAGGGTCTTGCCATTTTGCCTAGGCTGGTCTCAATCTCCTGGGTGCAAAAGACCCTACTGCCTCAGCCCAGGATTACTGGTGTGGGCCACTGCACCTGGCTCCCATAAATTTATGCCAAAAAAAAAATTACCTTGGTCATTCTAAATCTATGCTGTTTTGTATGAAGTCATGTGAATTATTACTGAAAAAAGTATAGCTGACCAAAAAAAGTAAAGGAAGAAAATTATAACAAACTGACTTACTGCACAACCCAGTGTCAAAGAGTTATTCCAGGATTTTAACAAAGTAAGGCAGTGCTACGTACGTGTGTGCCTTCATATGCCAGCAGTTGCAAAGCTGAGTGGCTTCCCAGAGGCCTGTACACATGTCCTCTGCATGGTAATTTTAGCAAATTAAACTGCCATAAAAGGAATAGTGGTTTCACTGCTGGTCCTAGCTGCTGCATACCAAAAGGTAGCCACATGTATAACATCTGCTGAGTTATTTCTGGTTGCCAAAGACAAATAACTTGTCATCAGAATGCAAAGCAGTTAGGTATAGCTACGTGCAAATATCTAGATTATTAACAAAACAGAATTATGTTCCTTTTTATTGCACATCAAGAGTGTTTAATAATTTCTTACTATGCTCTGTCTAAAAATTTGAAGCTGTAACGACAGTAATGAGATAAAAAAGGCCATCTACTGGATGCGGTGGCTCACACCTGTAATCCCAGTACTTTGGGAGGCCAAGGCAGGTGGATCACCTGAGGTCAGGAGTTCAAGACCAGCCTGGCCAACATGGTAAAGCCCTGTCTCCAATAGAAATACAAAAAAATTAGCCAGCTGTGGTGGCTCATGCCTGTAATCCCAGCTACTCCGGAGGCTGAGGCAGGAAAATTGCTTGAACCCTGGAGGTGGAGGTTGCAGTGAGCAGAGACCAAACCATTGCACTCCAGCCTGGGCAACAAGAACCAAACTCTGTCTCAAAAAACAAACAACAAACAAAAAAAGGCCATCTAATTCTTAGCTTTAAGTATAATATAGCATAAAGAAGGAACGAATGTTTATCTATCAGAGCCATATTTGTACACTTGTGAAATGCCGTACGACTTGTATTCTGAGCCCAAAAGGTACCATCACATTGTTTCCCCCCTCGGATGCCCATGTAACTCTTAGAATCACACCAAACTTTCACTTAGGCTAGTAAGTTAGCGGCCAGAGTCCTCTTGCCTGTTTATGGGCCTTAGCCAATTTACCTAGAGTAGAGTCACATCCTTTCTTATTTATTTGTTTGTTTTGACACACGGTCTTGCTCTGTTGTCCAGGCTGAAGTGCAGTGGTGTGATCTTGGCTCACTGCAACCTCCACCTCCCAGGTTCAAGTGATTCTCGTGTCTCAGCCTCCCAAATAGCTGGGACTACAGGTGCTTGCCACCACCCCCGGCTAATTTTTGTATTTTTAGTAGAGACAGTGTTTCACTCTGTTGGCCAGGCTGGTCTCAAACTCCTAACCTCAAGCCATCCACTCGTCTCAGCCTTGCAAAGTGCTAGGATTACAGGCATGAGCCACATCCATTCTTAGAGAGCAATAAAATGAGGGTTGGAGACTTTTCCCAAGACTCCCATCTCCCCTAATCCACCACTCTTATCACCTCACACTCACCAGTTTGAAGCCCTGTTCCTCCTACATCCTTCCCTATGCTCACTCCCAGAACATGCTCTGTCCTCTGGGTCACATAAGAATTGTTTGAAGGCCCCTTTTTATTTTCCAGGACTCAAATCTCACTCTATTTCCTGGCCTTCTTTTGGACCTTGTCTTTTCCATTTTTTTTCTAGTTCACTGGGGAGAAAGTAGTTCTCAGTCATTTTCTTGTGTCCTCACCTCATCAGCCTGGCTGAAGTTGCAGAGTAAGAGGTGCTGGTTCTTTGGACAGCCTGGGAGAAATAAAGCAGGGAACAGATCTTCTCTGGAAAGATTTTCATAGGGCCTCAGACTTCTTACTGATCAAAGAATTTATTGACGGGAAAAAGGGGGTGGGAGAAGGACAAGAAGAGACACAGGAGGCACAGCAATAGAGGCAATGTGTGGGTTCTTTTTGGGTTATGATGGCAAACCAACTGAAAACTCATTTTTGAGATACTTGGGATGTTTTATTATGTCCTAGATATTAGACAATATTAAGGAGGTATTTACTCATTTTGTCAGGTGTGAAATGGTCCTAGGGTTACACCAGAAAATGTCCACACTTAGTTTGAGGCTTACAGTGAGTTATGATCTTGCCACTGACTCCACCGTGGGCAACAGAGCGAGACCCTATCTCTAAACAAAACAAAACAAAACAAAACAAAAATGTGCATATTCTTGAGATGCAGTGGATGTGGGTAGAAGTGAAATCCAGACATGAGGTCTGAATTTGCTTTAAGATACCTCAACAACAACAGTCACCAAAGGGAAAATCTTGCTGATTTTTGCTTCTGGGTGATGGATATTCAGGTGTTTGTTATCTCATTCACTCTATTCCTGTGTATGTTTGAATGGTTTATTTATTGGGTGTCTACAGGCCGACTGTTGATATAAGAAGATGATCCCAACAGCCTAAGAGTATCAGGGCACTCATCTAGCATCAAGTAGGTGAGGGTAGTCTCAGAGACAGTGATGCTTAACCTTTACCCCTTTACGGAGCACTTTAGGGCACAGTGAATGTAAGAACGGGGGACATAGAATGTAGGCAATATGTGAAAACCCTTGTCCTCCTCAGGTCTCTGTGTAGATAAAGATGAGGCCATGGAGAAGGGAAATTTGTCTATTTTCTCTAGAAGATGATTTGGTTCGGTTTGGCCTTTTAGCCTTGTGCGTTTACCCTATCCCACTTCAAAGCAACCAAGAAGCCTATAATCTGACCACACTGGTGCTCAAATTTACTGGCTTAAAGAAATTCCAGATCTACCTAATTTTCCACTCCACTCAAGCCAACATCTGTGTAAATACAGAAGCCCCAACCAAACTGGGGAGCATCCTTCTTGGATGTGGCCCAGATCCACAGGGGAAGAGAATCGTGTTGTCTGGGAACTTTAGATTTTTGCCTCTATCCTCTGGTTTATAAGGAGAAGCTTGTGGGAATATTCTAGGACTTTCACCATAAACAACAGGACAGAGAGGTCCTAGGCTGTCAGTATCCAAAGAAACAAATGCACAGTTTGAGCCAACTGGAAGCATTGAACTGGGTCACGTCAGCCATGCAAAAATGAAAAGATGAAAGAATCTCCATGTAGGGAAGTTAGGTGTTCAAGCCAACTGCCAGAGGCCTTCTCCACCACAGCGAGCTACCAAAGAATTCAGTAGTACCAGGTGCTATGAGGAGCAGGTGACCCATTAGAGATCAAAATCAACAGAAAGAGAGGTTCCTCTTTTGGTGGCTACACAGCTGTTTGTATCTCAAATATTACTTGGAGCTTCAAAGAAGCGCCTTGATTGATGAGGGGAGTTCATGACAATATTTCATGTTTGCAGCCTGCACTTTTCCAAATGCTTTGGCAGCTACGCTATATGCTAACAGCAGCCCTGTGAGTTAGGTAGGACAGTGGCGATCATTCCTGCTTTACAGGAAAAAGAAGACGTTGTGTAGAAGGAAGTTCGTCTGTATTCTGAAATGGACCTGTAGCCACTGTTCCAACAAGGTTGTTAGCAGAACTGCGGCTGGAATCAGGGTTTCTACTGCCCAGATGGGGTCTTGCTGCTACTCATCTCCATTCTCCTTTAGCTAAGAATGCAGAATTCCCTTACTATTAATAGTTTCCTTTTCCCATTTCTTATTTTTCTATCAACCTGGAGGGGAGGACCATCAGTACTCAGAATGCCCTGTGGCCCCACAAACATCATCAGTCAGTACAAATCCAATTCAGTGCTCATGTGGTTTAAGAACCTTAGCTGGTATCTCACTGTGACTTCCTGTTCCCCACGCCCAGGCATTTTACTTTCATATTCCGTAGCCATTTCCCACCACTGGTTGCACATTGAGGGTCAGCAACACGGTATACCAATAATAACAGCACTTCAGTTTCAACAAAGATAAATGGATAAATAGGTCATCTTTGCTATTCAGAGTATAACATCCTGTACCTCCACTCTTAGGGTTGAATCCACAGCCATGTCGACTGTTAGAAATGAATTTAATGGGTTTATTTGAAGACATCTGCTCTGTTAAAATATTTATCCTTGTTCCAACCTCTGCATCTTCCTATTGATGTAACTATCAGTAGCCTCTAGAAAGAACCTAATGTAATGCAGTGTCTAATTTAGAGGCTCTCAAACCCCGCCGCATCTTAGAATTACCTGAGGAGCTTTTCAAAATGTTATTGCCTGAGCCTCATTCCCAGAGATTCTGACTTAGTTGATCTGGGGTGGGGGCTGGGCATAAGAACTTAAAAAAAATTCTTCCTAGGGTTTAATTTTTCTCTATACACACAGCATGCAGTAATCATGTCACATTTGCCTCCTATCATTTTAGTATGGAAAGAAAAAGAAAGAGTCATTCATGTTCTTTAGTTGCTTGACTCCAACTTCATTAAAGAAAATATTTGAAAAAGGTATTACAGATATTTACCAGAAAAACAGGATAAAGTTGTATCACTTGTTCAGTGGCATACAAGGAATGATTCTGGGAATCTTAGGACTTAAAAGAACCCCATTGCATTGTTGTGAAGACTTAAAAGGATCCCTGTGTCAGGATTGGAACATGTGGTCATCTGTCCCTGTGTTTTCCAGTGTTTCACTAACAAAACAAATGCCTTCTACTTTAGCAGTGCTGAGATCAAAGAATCCAGCCTGCTTGGGTTTGTGGCATGGCAGCACCACTTTATACTGGGTGGTTTCACAGGTTGCTTAACCTTTCCAGACCTACCTGTATAATAGGGATGGATAAAAGGTCCAAACTCATAGGTTGATGAAAATTATATAGGTCAATTAATGGAAAGTGCTTAACCAGTGAAAGGGTTCATTGATGTTCTTGTTATAATGACTAGGATCAAGTCAATTCCAATTTACTAAAGTCTAGATTGAGACTTCCTGTACATCTCCTAGAGGAAAAAAGCTTCAAAGGAAGTTGATTTCATGAATTTTATAATGTACCTGGGCTGTCATTTTTAACTACGGTGCATTCTCAACTCTCTTGAAAGTTGAATTAATAAGGTGAGATTCAATTATAGAGACTATATAATATCAGGAGGTCAAAAATAGTTGGTTCTTCTTATTAAAAAATAGATCGGGCATGGTGGCTCACGCCTTTAATCTCAGCACTTTGGGAGGCTGAGGCGGTGGATCACGAGGTCAGGAGATCGAGACCATCCTGACCAACATGGTGAAATGCCATCTGTACTAAAAATACAAAAATTAGCTAGGTGTGGTGGCACGTGCCTGTAATCCCAGTTACTCAGGAGGTTGAGGCCCGAGAATTGCTTGAACCCAGGAGGCGGGGAGGTTGCAGTGAGCTGAGATCATGCCACTGCACTCCAGCCTGGTGACAGAGTGAGATTCTGTCTCAAAAAAATAAAAAATAGTTGGTATTAAATGTGGCACAGGATCCCAGGGTATTTTACCACCAAGAAGGAGGCATTTCTTAAGAGTCAGTTTTCTGTGATACGATTGTGAGCTTTTCAGTGAAACCCTCCAGACAATCAGCTGCTCCAAACATTCCCTTTTTGAAGAACGCCATTCATACTGTTTACTTCTTAAACCTCATCCCAAGACATTGGAAGTGAAAATACAGGGAGCAATGAATGTGGGTGTTGAGTGTCATCAAATGGGATGAGCAGAGTTCAGAATGTGAACTAGGCAATGTCTTTCACAAATGACATGCATTCATTTAAGAATGTATTTCCATCCCTAGGAGGGCCAGAATTTTTTTCTGTTCCAAAAATACATCATTTGGCAGGATGGGTCTATTGTTTGAGTCAGCAGTGCGGGTGTTCCAGCCCCAGGAGCAGATGCCCTCCAACTGTTCAGACTGGGGTATTCAGGGTGAAGAGAGAAGGGGCCACAGTGTGGACAGGTGGCTGCACACAGCCAGTCATGGCACCTTCCCCCTCTGCCACCCTCCAGATTTGGATTCCGGATTACACCGTGTGCCACAATTAATATTCACAGCAGGAAATGGCACGTATCAAATTTACCAGTTATGTTTCTGTTAGCACTTCCAGAGTCAAGGAAAATTGTTTAATAAGGGCATTTGTCTTAGTAAATGAAAGTTCGTCTAAACTTTACATGTGTAGTATATATTACATATTTCCTGAGAGTTGGCTCCGAGACAATTTCATGCCATCATACATCTCATTAACAGAGGGCCTTAAGTTACAGAGAATTTTAAAGATGGTCACGGTTAGTGTTTTTATTTTTATTTACTTGTTTATTTATTTTTGAGACGATGTCTGGCTGTATTGCCCAGGCTGGAGTGCAGTGGTGGGATCTCGGCTCACTGCAGCCTCCGCCTCCAAGGTTCAAGGGATTCTCCACCTCCTGAGTAGCTGGGACTACAGGTGTGTACCACTATGCCAAGCTAATTTTTTTCTTTTTGTATTTTTAGTAGAGACAGGGTTTCGCTATGTTGGCTAGGCTGGTCTGGAACTCCTGGCCTCAAGTGATTCTCCCTCCTTGGCCTTCCAAAGTGCTGGGATTATAGATGTGAGTCCCTAAGCCTAGCCTCCAGCTAGTGTTTTTAATAAGGGGTAGAGAGAAGTAGCAAGTAAGAGCTAGGAAGTAGCAGGATTCAGAAGCTTAAACACATACACACCCCACACACGTGTACACATGTATAATAGACACATCCAGTTGTATGGTATGTGGTTAGATAATCAGTTTGCAGTTATACAAAGAGTGTGAATCTTCTCTTTGGAACAAACATCTCTGTTTAGTTTCCTCTCCTGTAAGACGGGGCATCATAACATTTGCATCCTAATATTGCGAGGATTAAGAAACATCAAGCCAGCCGGGTGCGGTGGCTCACGCCTGTAATCCCAGCACTTAGGGAGGCCAAGGTGGGTGGATCACTTGAGGTCAGGAGTTTGAGAGCAGCCTGACCAACATGATGAAACTCCATGTCTACTAAAAATACAAAATTAGCTGAGCGTGGTGGCACATGCCTGTAATCCCAGCTACTCGGGAGGCTGAAGCAGAAGAATCGCTTGAACCCAGGAGGCAGAGGTTGCAGTGAGCAGAGATCATGCCATTGTATTCCAGCCTGGGTGACAGAGTGGGACCCTGTCTCAAGAAAAACAAAACAAAACAAACAAAAAAATCAAAGAAACGTCAAGCCAAAGGGTAATGCTAGGCACAAAGTATGCACTCAGTTAAACTGATATCTATTATTATCCTCATCATCACTAAGGTCAAGGGTAAAAAGACAAAGGGCCTTACCTAAACAAAGTTTTGGGGTTTTATGCTTTGCTGTATTTTCCTAATTAAGTTGGTCTCACTAGAACCTAAAATCTGAAGTGATAAGTTCTGGCACAGTAATAAGATTATGATGAAGTTGTAACTCCATTGTGTAAGCTGGGCTCCTCTGTGAGGGGGTGTGGTGCCAGGGTAAGTCATCTTCAACTCACCCTGCTAACACTTTCTGCAGACAAAAATCTGATTGTGGCAAGTAAAGTTGCCTTAGATAAGCTGTATCACTTTTTCTTCAAAAAGGGCAGTTGAGGGCCAAATATAGATCTTCCTTTTTCTGTTAGTGACATTCCCTTTGGTTGGCCTTTTTGGATCTTTAGAGAGCTTGATGGAGGGATAAGAAAATAAGAGTGAAGATCAACATGCAAGGTGTTACCTCTTGAACTTCACTGCAAAGAACTAAATTTAACCTCCTGTGTATACATTCCCATGTAAGACATTACTTTATGATTCATCGCTAAGGGCATGTGTCCTCTAAGGAACTGCTGTATTTTGTATGCCCATCTTTCTTCTAGCAGTCACTTAGGCGATAACTTCCTGTGTTCTCTTTTCTGCCTGGCTACAAGGGAGCTCAGAGTAAAATATACTGCTTCATCATAACAAGAACATTCATTCTTCAAAGTTAGCATATTTACTTTCTCTGGCTCCTCCTTTTGATACTGGTATTCTGTTTTTAAAATTGTTCATTATTGTAACCTGTCTCAGCTGATCATCAGGGAGGGTTTTTTTTCCCAGTAAACCTGAACCACCTCTTAGTCTTCTGTCAACTACTAGGTGTAACTTCAAAGAGGTCTTAGCAGCTATCTATTGCTTGACAGAAGCCACAAGGAAATTTCCACTGATGTCCATTCATTGCCCCATAATTTGTTCCAGCTGTTTATTTTAGTTTTAGTTTTTGGAAGCCACTGGATCATGGAGGTTCAGGGACAATGTGGGAACAAGTAATGCGATCATTACTGTAAATCTCCCACAAATCGTGATAAAGGAAATAATCATCATTCCCATTGAATTATACTCAGGCTAACAGGCGCCCATGAAGGTAACTTCTCTTGCACTGATTTGAAAAATGGGCATTTCTGGAAGAGAGAAACTATGAGTGAAGTCAGTGAATCACAGCTATTGTTCTGGAAATTATATTCAAATCTAGTCAGTCCAAATCTGAGAACTCTATTTGTGATGCAAATCAAAGAAAAAAATACTTCTGCTTAGCAAACCAATGCAATTTTGCATATCATTCAGCTTGGTTACCACTTTAAATCTTTTCTGATAGAGAGATAGAAGAGTAAACCATGCGTGAATTAACCACATCTGACGCTATTCATTTTCCTTCAACTGCAGGTAATTATCCTGCATAATTCTCCTATGCATAAATTAAAACTGCATGGATTAACAATGAGCTTGTTTTCCTATGTTCAGTAATTAAGACAAAATTGATCAAGGGATACTTTACACGTGGGCACGGATCAGACAAAAGTCCTCACAAAAGAAAAGGAATGATTCCTTTTTTCTCTCAAGTTGGTTTTTCTCCATTTCCCTCCCCTTTTGTGGGGTTGTTCAGATCTCTGAGGCATCAATTGTTTGCAAGAGGAAGGAGAAGGCACGCCACAGACCGGGCGTTATTTATCAGGAAGCATTGCTTACTTGGAGAAAAAGTGCCCATTCCATTTCCCGATGATAGGGTGTCTTTGCAGACACGCTGCTTACCCAGCTGGACTAATAAACCTTTCAAAGATGGATGATGTGAAAAAGCTCCTTCTTGATTATAATAGAAGCCCGAAGAGTCTCATTAACGCCTTGATATCAACTGAGAACCTCAGCCTGTGTGGAGAGTGTCTGTTTCGAGTTGCTAAGCCGAAAGATCTGGCAGCCACAACTCAGCTAAGTTATGTGGGAGAACTTGGGCTTTTTGAACATGCTACAAACTGGCAGTTGCTGTGGGAACTGTGGCTCTGAATTTGGAGTCTGTATATTTACATCCACAGCCGCAGCATGGCCCACGCTTCTATGCCAGACGGCCTAGGTTTAAAACCAAGCTCTGCCTCTTAGTCGTGTTTTGGAGTCTCCATTCTCTCATCTATGAAATGAAGTAATTAACTCAGGGTGTTGTGAACACTCAATGAATTAATATGTGTGCCTGGCACATTAGAAATGCTACTTACTGATATTTAGTGATAGCTATTACTTTTATAATAATACAAAACATGTTTGTTTAGATTGGGTGTTTCACGGTATGAGAAGCTTGGCCAGGCGTGGTGGCTCCCACCTCTAATCCCAGCACTTTAAGAGGCCGAGGCAGGAAGTTGCTTGAGCCCAGGAGTTTGAGACCAGCCTGGCCAACATGGTGAAACCCCATCTCTACAAACAATACAAAGGTTAGCTGGGTGAGGTGGTGTGAGCCCGTGGTCCCAGCTACTCGGGAGGCTGAAGTGGGAGGATCGCTTGAGCCCAGAAGACGGAGGCTGCTCTGAGCTGTGACCCGGCCACCGCACTCCTGTCTGGGTGACAGAGCGAGACTGTAGCTTTCTGTAAATATGCAATATGAGATATGTGTACATATATCTGTAATTCAGAATTTGCATTTACTTGTTGTTTTTTGTCTTGTTTTTGTTGTTAAGAGACAGGGTTGTCAAACTGGACTGAAACTCCTGGGCTCAGATGATTTTCCCACCTCAGCCTCTGGAGTAGCTGGGACTACAGGCACAGGCTACCACACCTGGCTGATGCTTCGTCTTTATTTTTGGAAAATTTCAATGACTTCAAACTCCTCTTGTGCCCAGGAAGGCCTTGCCTCTGTACCTACACTCAGGATCCTATGATTCACCTGAAGGGAGATGTTAGAGGGAAGGTCATTTTTACCATATGTAGAATCTCATGTGCCAGGCTTTGCCAGGCTTATACTCCCCCAGCTGGATTATAAAGGAGTGAAAGCAGTCCCCTACACAGAAACTATGCATCCTTTCAATAGGGCTTTTCTCAGTACTTTAGCCTGATTACTGTATATTGACGTTTATGGAAACGTCTTGAGCTCATGTAGCCCCTCAGCCCCTTCCTGCTTTGGCTATTTTCTTCCATCAGTGGGGGAAAGAGCCATTTGGTGACTACTAAAGAACAACACTAAAACAAAGCAAACATTACATCTGGAAAACATCCTAATGTCAAGAAATACACACTGAGGATCTGGGAAAAAAAATGGCACCTAAAAAAGAAACACCACGTGCCATTTCTATCCTATTTTAGGCCAAAGACCATTATGACAAATTTCAAAGGGCAAACTTTTTTTGGAATGTCATGGGAGCCTGAAAAAGGGTGCAATTCCTGACCTTTCTTATGTCATTACAGGGGCAGGTTTCCATTTGCAAAACCAAGCGTCCGACTGAGGCCTCAGTCACATTGGAGGAGAACATGGTCATACTTCAAACAGGCCGTGGTTTGGTGATTGAAGGCGGGAGGGCAGGCAGGACAAATCATCCGGCCACCAGAGAAGCACTGTTTTTGCTGCCTCCAGGTTGGCTGAGTGGACCTCCCGGGGTGCAGAGCCCACAGTGAGGAGTCAGAACATCTCAGCACTAACCAGTTAACCCCTTCGTTTGGTTTCCTGATTTGTGAAATTGGAGACATTGATGTTTTATCACAGGGTTGTTCTGTGGTTTAAATGAGACCATGGTTGTAAAAGTCGTTGACAACTGTAAAAATCTACAGACATATAAGGCACTATCACTTGGACTAAAGTATCAAGAGGAACTATTCTCAACTGGGCCTTGAACTTGAACTTGAGGAACAGCAGACTTTAGGTATCAAAGAAGGGGGTGTGTACAGAAGAGAAGCGGTAGAAAAAGAAAAACCAGCAGTGAGCCGGCTAGAGGGAGTAAGGGATCACCAGATGTGGCAGAATGTACTGCAGGTGCCAGAGGATAGTGGTTAATCCAATTACTTTAGTTTTTTTTGAGATGGAGTTTTGCTCTTGTTGACCAGGGTGGAGTGCATTGGTGTGATCTCAGCTCACTGCGACCTCCGCCTCCTGGGTTCAAGTGATTCTCCTGCCTCAGCCTCCTGAGTAGCTATTACAGGCGCCTGCCACTACACCTGGCTAATTTGTTTGTATTTTTAGTAGAGACGGGGTTTTACCATGTTGGCCAGGCTGGTCTCAAACTCCTGAGCTCAGGTGATCCACCCGCCTCGGCCTCCCAAAATGCTGGGATTACAGGTGCGAGCCACTGCGACCGGCACTTTTTCTTCTCTTTTTCTCTGTCTTCTAAGTGGGCCCCTGAGTTGAGGACATTTGCCGAAGTAAGGTTTGCACTACCTGTACTTGCTACATTGAGACAGTTCTGCTTTGAAAAGAAGTGATTTGGATTCCTGTTTGTTCACATGTTAGCCAGTTTCAAACTAAACCCCTTATCACTGTTACCAACTCCACTTTCCCAAATCCTTTCCCAACAAACAAACCAAAATGTGCAACAGTTTGCTTCTGAGACACAATTTAAAAATGGGTTTCTTAGACCAATATTCTGCAGGAAGAGAGGGGTGGGCTTTAGAGGTAGCTGTTCTGTGACTGCTACTGTCATGTTATTTACCTCACAGGAAAGAAATTTGATAGGAATAACACAAGACTGTGGTCATATCTGACTTTTTCTGTGCCTGACCATATAAACCAATCTGGTTATTTATTGCTGTGTGACAAATCATTCCAAAATGTAGTGGCCTGAAACAACAGCAGTGAGTCAGGAATTTGGAAGGCCTCTTCCAGGCACTTCTGGGTCTCTCTTCATCCAGGTGGTGGTTGGACATGGACCAGGGAACTGTAGGGTTTGGAGGAGCTGGGGGCTGGCCAGGCATCCTTCTCTTTCTTACAGTCTCAGGTCTATCTATGTGATCAGGTAGCTTAGGCTTCCTCCTAGCATGGTAGTCTCAGGGTAGTCAGACTGCTTGTATGGCAGCTGATAGCTTCAAGAGTTAGTTTTCCAGCCAATAACGTAAAAATTAATGTTCTTTTATGATCTAGCCTTAGAAATCACATTCTCTATTGGTTGAGAAAGCCACAGTTTTGAGGAAAGAGAACATAAATCCCCATCTCTCAATGTATCAGAGCATCAGAGTCACTTTACTGAAAGGTCATGCAGGGGTGGGAGTTATTACTGAAGGCATCTTTGGAAAATATAATCTGCCAAACTGCCATATGGATGGAGTGTAAATACTTAAAGGTTAAATTGCAGAAAGTCAATATTTATCCCTGATACTGACACTTACATAAAATCTCTCCTTTATCTCCAGATAGCAACTTCTTTTTTGCTTTTTAAAAAATTTTTTTAAACTTATCTATTTATTTTTTATTTTTTTGAGACAGTCTCGCTCTGTCACCCAGGCTGGAGTGCAGTGGCGTGATCTCGGCTCACTGCAACTTCTGCCTCCCGGGTTTAAGAGATTCTCCTGCCTCAGCATCCTGAGTACCTGGGATTATAGGCAGGCGCCACCACACCTGCCTAATTTTTGTATTTTTAGTACAGACAAGGTTTCACCATTTGGTCAGGCTGGTCTCGAACTCCTGACCTCATGATTCATCTGCCTTGGCCTCCCAAAGTGCTGGGATTACAGGCGTGAGCCACCACACCCAGCCTATTTTTAAATTTTTATGGGTACATAGTAGGTGTGTATACTTAAGGGATATATGAGATATTTTGATACAGGTACACAATGAATAATAATTACATCAAGGTAAATGGGGTATCCTCTAGAGAGTACCTTCTAATGTAGTAAAACAGGCAACTATTCTGATGCCTCTCCCCTAAGTCCCCTTTGTATCTTAATGACTTAACCCTTGTTAAACTTCCTAAAAATCTCAGGCATCCACTTGTGTTCTGCCACATGCCACTGTCCCTCAGAGAAGGATAGTGCCATGCACATACACCTGCAGCTCCCCAAGTTCCTCATGACTTCCTGTGGCAGCTGCGCCCACTACAGTGATCGGTGCTCGGTATCGTTCCAACTCTTTCTTGCTGTCTTCCTTACCGGAGTTGGGAAGCTGAAAGCAGCACTGCCCAGAATCCCCTGCAGCTAGGATTCCACGTGTGAGTTGGGGTCTCCGTCAAATGCGCTTGCACAAGACTGAAGGTAGAAGTGAGGGCAAGGCTGTGTGTATGAGTTTCAGATGGCTGCTGTAACAAATTACCACAATTTTACTGGCTTAAAGTGAAAATGACACATATTTATAGTTCTGGAGGACAGAGTCTAAAAAGGGTCTCACTGGACTAAAATCAAGGTGTTGGCAGGGCTGTGTTCCCTTCCGGTGGCTTGAAGAGAAAATCGATTTCCTTGCCCTTTCTAGCTTCTAGAGGCCACCCACATTCCTTCCCTTGTGGCTCCTTACTCCAGCTTCAAAGTCAGCAATGTTCCATTCCCCTGACCGTTTTTCCATAGTCACCTTCCCTCTGACACAGCTGGGAAAGATTCTGTTTTAAGGAGAGTATAATTAGATTGGGCCCAACTGGATAGTCCAGGATACTGTCAAATCCTTGACTTAATCACGTCTGCTAAGTCCCTTTTGCCACGTAGGGCAACATAGTCACAGGTTCCAGGCATTAGGACATGGACATCTTTGCGGGGTGGATGGGCATTATGTCGCCTACCATAGCAGACTTGTGCTTCTTCTGTTGTCACTGCTGGCAGCCACCTTCATGGAGTATCAGCTTTTTCTGTAGTGGCTTCCTGGATGGCTGTTTCCTGACCGTGCCAGTGGTAGCTTCATTCTGGAGCCGGTAGCTTCTCAAATCAATGCACAGCTTCTTTTCTTTTTTTTGAAATGGAGTCTCATGCTGTCACCCAGGCTGGCGTGCAGTGGGGTGACCTCTGCTCACTGCAACCTCCATCTCCCAGATTCAAATGATTCTCTTGCCTCAGCCTCCCGAGTAGCAGGGATTATAGGTGTGCACCACTGTACCCCACTCATTTTTGTATTTTTAGTAGAGATGAGGTTTCACCATGTTGACCAGGCTGGTCTCGAACTCCTGACCTCCAATGATCCACTGGCCTCCGCCTCCCATAGTGCTGGGATTACAGGTGTGAGCCACTGTGCCTGGCCAGTGCACAACTTCTTCAGTATAGGTTTGGCAGTGGTTCCAGTAGCTCTGTTTTACAATGTACCTTTCTTAGTTGTTCCAAAGAGCTCAACCTAGCGTGTGTTTAGCCTTTAACTTAGAGTGTGTTTGCTTGGTTTTCCTGACCCGACAATCCTCTAACCTACTTTATTTTATATCCTTTCTGCTGAGTGGATTCTATTTTCTGCAACTGAACCCTGATACATGTTGGATCACCTGTGTGTGCCATCACCTCAGCTTCATCTCTCTTATTTGTAAGCTCCACTTATTCTGAGGATGAAGCATCACAGAGACAACTCTAAATTATAGGAGAACTTGGGAGGATATAGATCAAAATGACTAAAATGCTGTGAATAGCCTTATAAACTAAAAGTACGGCACTGCAGTTCAAGGGTTACAGCTGGCAGTTATCCTGGAATCTTCACACGGGGTAGGTTAACCTTGGTTAACCTTGAATCTCTGCATATCAGCAGGGCATCTAGCGTGAGTATCCATTAATTGGAGGGGATTCTGTCACAGCTAAGGCCAAGGCCGAGTCATTCCAGGACTTCATATGTAGCAAAAAGTGGAGAAATCAAATGTCATACTGGGATTGACCTCTTGGGACTTGCACCAGCTCCAGGAAACTGTCACTTGGAATTTATTTCTCCTAGTAGTAAGAGGAAAATCACGTGTGCTTTTGGTATTTATCTGCCTTGCTTTCGTATTTCTCAGGTTCTCTCTCCTGTCTTTTCCTGCCCTTGCCTCCCTCCCAAGAGCTCTTCTGAAGGCCAAGGTCAGAAAGACGCAAGCCTGAAGAGAATGGAGTTATTGTTTCTTCATTTAACTTCCAAAACAATTTGAGAAGGAAGAGATCACTTCCAGGGGTAGAGGTAGAGGCCAATAACATTAAAGTCAAAAGTTAAGAGGCAAATACAAGAAGGAGTTAAAAGACGCTGTTGCTTTTCTCTACACAAGGCTGGTTTTCGGTATGGTCACTGGCCGCCTTGTTCTGACATCATCATCATTCACAGTAGCCTTCTTTCACAGTTATTCTTGACTGACCGTCCTTGCAAGGCACGCCTTTCGACTGTCCCAAACTTTCCTGCCTTCGGTCTTGATCTTAAATCTAGGTTCACGGGCAGTTAGTTAATAGTTGATACCTACCATCAGGTGGGCAGCATGCAAGCCCCAAGGATAGAGGAACAAACAAAACTGACCCTCTGTGCCTTCAGGGAGCTCACAGTCTTCCGAGTCTTCTGTCTGGTAAATATTTCCTTCTCCTTTTATATGCCTGTAATCTTAGAATGGGCACCTGAATGAAATCTTTATTGACTATTCCTTTGACATCTCATAGTCCTTCTTTCTAGGGTGACTGTGTGATTGCAACACTTCTGAGTGAAAGGTGGTGTTATTAATCAGTACGCTGCAGCAACAGGTGTCTATGGGGCGAACCAGGACATCTAGTCACCCACAGCACACTGTCCAACTCAGTGTGCTCCTACTTCTCCACCAGACTATGCTCCCTAGAAGGTATGATCCGTATCTTACACTTTTTCTTTTCTTGAGAGTCTCACTCTGTCACCTAGACTGGAATATAGTGGCACAATCTGAACTCACTGCAGCCTCGACCTTCCAGGCTCAAGCGATCCTCCCACCTCAGCTTCTGAGTAGCTGAGACTACAGGCATGCATCATTATCACCATGTCTGGATTTCTTTTCTTTTCTTTTCTTTTTTTTTTTTTTTGTAGAGATGGGGTTTCACCATGCTGCCCAGGCTGGTCTGGGTTCAAGCGGTCCTCCCACCTTAGCCTCCCAAAGTGCTAGGATTACAAGCGTGAAGCCACCATGCCCGGTCAATATGTTATACTTTTATATTGAATGAGATGTCCAACTTTGTCCAGACCTTAGAATAACTGCCCAATAAACCCATGCTTAAGTTGAAACAAAAGTGAGATTCTCCTAAATTATATAACATTAAAGATTAAAATCCACCTCAGAATTAGAAATGATTGTGAATTAGTTTTAGAATGCTAAATGCTGTAAAAAATACCTCCTTTGAGACTCCTCTCTCCTTGGTCTGGTAGAGAACTCATTTTGATCTAATGGAACACAACACAGAAATATTGTACCTCATTTGCTTTCACTGTTGAAAAAATCTAATTTCCTTTTTAATTAATGTAATGAACTTGTGAAAACATTCATCTCCTCCACACAGCACTCATCAGCGTCATGTAAACAATGCACAATAAAATAAATTGGAGCATCTTCTTTTCTTGATAGTGTTCCGGGTTTCCTTTGAGGGAATCAAATCCAGCACAGGGCCAAGTGTAAATGATGTTTTTTTCTAGGTAGCCTGCCGCACTCAGGAAAACATCTATTATTTTTTGGGAACATTTCCAACCAAAGTGAGTTGAGTTTACTGTGACCAAAAAAACAAAACAAGACAAAAACCTGGACCATGAACCTAGAGAAGTTGGTGGCTTCAGAGACGAGACACAGAAGAGGGAAGAGGACACGTGGGTGTTTCATGCTTAATTCATTCGAGATACATGATACATTGAGTGATTTTCCTCCATTGAATCAACTTGAAGGCTTTCATATGCATAACAGTGAGGCTCTCGTTTTCGGGGGAAAATGTTGTTTCAAGAAACTGCCTATAAGGATATGAAATGAAGAAACGAAGCCAAAAGAAGGGCTCCTTCCAGATGAAAAGACATATACTCATGATCGTTCTCCTTTTCTGAACAGATCTTTCTCATAATCACGTTGCGGGGTGTTTACATGACAACTGCTTTATGACACCATTCTACACCTAGGTTTGCCTTTGGGGAGCCAATTATGAACGACTTGGCTATCTGTACCTCCTCTCCCCACCCCCACCCCAATTCTCTTGCTCCATTGTCTGTTTTCAGCTGGTATTCTTTTCTGGTTGAATGGCCACAAACACAAGCTGTCTATCTCCCCCAGCTCATGGAGCTCAGCCTGGCAGATGAAAATAACCCCGGTAAAGGAGCTGTTCGCAAGCACGAGGCCTGCTCACAGGACCACCGGTGCAGGAAGCCCCAGTGGAAAGTCAAATCTGCCATTGCCCCGAGGAGCGCCCATTGTGTAAATAAAATAGACTTTCACTTCTATCAGCACTTCCTCCCAAGAAAAGCAAGGAACTGTTTTTAGACTTCTGACTTCTTTCCAGAATGAAAACAGATAATCCATTGAACTCAATAAATGATTAAATAAAACTCTGGTTTGCAAACTCTTCAACCCAAGGGACTGTTGTATGTATAACTGAGCCATTTAATATAAAATCTGAAAGCTGTGCTATTCACCCTGCACAGTTGCCTTTGTCTGTATTGTAGTGTCTTGACACAGGGGTGAACCCATAATCTGTGAATTAACACAAAATGTAACGGAGAAGTGGCTTGGCTATACTTAGAAGTGGGCATGTGGTTGGTATCACAGTTGCACAGTCAGAGTGTGGGGTTTCATCATAGTAGGGCTGTTTCCACTTTAGTGACCACAGATTTAGGGAAGGACACTTGGCAGTCATCAGCAGGGCCTCAGTTCAGTGGGCATCAATACTAAAGCATAGAATTTTTATGTGGTTTAGCTCAGATATAAATATCTCCCCCTCCCCCCGCCCCCAGCCTCCTTGGCTTCTCCAGGTTACCCTTGGCTGGGTCCCTTCTCTGCTGGAAATAACTTTACTTTGCAGTTAACAAAAGGAAGGAGAGCCATTTCTGGAATTGCATTTGGGTAATCAGGATTCTATGCAAGTCCCTAGTGCATGCTTTCGGTCTTCCTTCTCTCTAGCTTGGTATTCTTTATATTTATACTGAGGATAAACGGTTCAAAGCAAAATCTCACATTAGAGTATCAGAGGAAAAGAGAAGCAACAGAAATTGGGGGGTCTTTTGGAAAAGCAACATATGCAGTATGTTTTTACTAAACAGATTCTCCAGTGTTTAATTTTCAGATGTTCGGATGCAGGAGATTTTTGGACAGGCAGATGCATTACCTTCCTGGGGAAAAGACACGATTTGACACTATGGCAACTGAATGGGAAGCTGAGCACAGAAGGCTAGTCCTGAGGGCTGGGAGACGGGGGCTTCAGATAGGGGAGTCCCTCAAGCTGCTGTTACCCTAAGCTGGCGCATCCCTGCAATTTGTTCCTACAGAAGGATAGCTGCTGATGCTTTCTAATTGACCACTGGAGAATAGCCATGATGATGCTGGTTCTTGGAGAGTTCATGGCTGACATCCCCTGATTTTAACAGAAGCTAAAATAACGATTTGATGGAGGTAGATGGTATGAGTGGGCAAGCTCAGAGGCTGGTCCAAAATGGCTGGAGAAGCAAGGGGAAGAGGGGAATTGAGTGAGTAGGAATAGCCCAGGAGGGGAAGGAGGGAGGCAGGTACACTGTCAGAGCAAGACAGACCTGATAGAAAACCAAAGGGAAGAAATGAATGTGTGTCAGGTAACAATCGGGCAGATGTTCACACAGGACCCTTAGCGAGGGCCAAGTACAATTTCTTCAGAATAGGGGCAGTGATTAGTCACAGTCCTAGACCTCCAACCAAGTGTGTGGTTATGAGAGGGTAGGAAGTGGGGAGCAGGAAGGAAACAACCCCGACATATATTTTAAGACAATCACAACTGTTTTCCCAGATGAAAACCCTGAACATTTTTCCTCAGTCCCTGAAGCAACATGTAGGTCCCTCCAAGACCAGGACCTAGGAGGCTACAGATGTCACTCTGCGCCACCCCGCCCGCACCCCCAGCGGAATCAGCCGGGTTCTCCTGCTTTTCCACTTGCTGTCTTGCTCCCCAGGGAGCTGTCCCTTCTCACAGCACCGCTGCCACCTTAGCACCTGATGGCTTCTGCTTATCTAATTTCAAAATGCACCTACTCCCTTCCAACGTGAGGGGTCTCTGTGCTGCCCACTGCCCTAGGAGAGGGAGCCAGAGGGTTATCGTCTCAGACGAGAGAGCTGCAGATGCTCCGCTTGGCCAGCCCCCTCCCACGCCACGGACACCTGCTAGGGCGCCCCAGTCCTCAGGTGCATCCCCTCCCCCCATCTTTCCAGACACAGATCAGCATCAAGGCAACACATTTTTCCATTCTTGCCCCTCTTCCCAGTTCTCATCCTCCCATTCCACCTGGCCAATTCGGAATTCAGACACGGTGGGGAAGGGGCTGGTTCATAGTCCAGCTAAATCGGGCAGCCCGGGGGGCAGGTGAAGACCCTTGAGACTGACACCCCAGCCCTGAGCTGGATTCCCCACAGGCTTTGCGAGCGCCGAAGTCGTTCCGGGCCTGGGGGCCACCCAGGACTCCCATCTGGGGGCGCTCGCGCACACACCCCTCCCTGACTCCCAGGACCCGGCGCTTCTTCGCCCCAGAAATGTCCCAACCCCGGGCGGTGCCGCGGGCCCCTGGAACCTTGCCCGTTCTTCCGCTCTCCAGGACATCTTTCAGTTCTCGCAAAAAGCGCGCGTGCCCCTTTCGCTCAGCAACTTCCTGACCGTACCCTGTGGGCATCTGATGCCCGAACCCCCCAGGGTGGTGGAAGCCGAGGACGCTCCAGTCTCCACGGCGGCTTCGCAGGCAACGCTCATGCAAGTCGAGGACACCCTCCCCACACAGACCGCACCGGGTTGTAAGGAAAAGCAACATCGGAAGCAAGGAAGGAGAAACGGAAGGTGGACCTACCTAGCGACGACGGCTCCGTGTCATGTCAGGGGCACACTCGGGGCTCTCGGGCATGGAAAAGCCTCCGCACCAAAGCGATGTCCGGGCTGCCCGCGCCTCCCGCTTTGCAGACGGCCTGAGCTCGCTCGCTTGGGTGCAGGGGCCCGGGAGGCAGTTGGTGGACGCGCTCGGGCCCCAGCGCCGCCGGCCCCGCGGGTCAGCTCGCAGCAGCTGCGGCGCGCGGGGTGAAGTTGCGGGGCTGGCGCGCGCGAGGGCGGCGGAGCGCGGGGCGAGCGCGGCGGAGCGGGCGGAGGGCGGGAGCCGTGGGGAGGAGGAGGAGGAGGCGCGGCGCGGGGGCCGGCGCGTCACGGGTGCTGGGAGGGAGGGCGGGTGGAGACAGCTGCTTGACAGCTACTTCAGCGCAGCTCCAGCTGATCGCCCGCACGCTGGGCTCCTTTGCAAGAGCTGGCGCGGCAGCTTTGGCGCGATCCCTGGAATCGCGCCGGGGAGCGAGCCCGGCGGATCCAGCGCGGTGGAGGCAGAGGGCGGAGGAGAGGAGCCGAGGCAAGGAAAGGCCCTTTCAGCTAATCTTTTGGGATCTTTCATACAGGCTGGGCTGTGCATTGAAAAAAATGAGGTGTTGGTGTATGGGGTGGGGGCGGCGTGGGGGCGGCGTGGTTTCCCGCGGCAAGGGTTGTGCTGGTAAGCCCCGCTGGTGGGGGGCGGCCTTGCAGGGCACTCTCAGTACTAGGGCTTCTTTGGACGCAACTCTCATAAAGATGGGAGACACTGAATTCTTTCTTATTTTGTTCTGGTGGATTTGAATTATAAAGGTTTCCTTTGGGAAAAGCGTGGGTCTGCCTGATAGACACACATTCCCCAAAAAGGGCCTTTCGGAGTGGAAGTTGTATGGAACTGAGAGTCCGCAAGGACCTAGGGACAAGGTCCTGACTCAGTCTCCATCGTTACATAGGGATTCCCTGCTATGCCTCAGTTTCCTCATCTGTTAAGTGATCATACTGAATAAACTGTGTATTTAGAATATATTAACTAGAATCCTACCACAAGACACATCTATTCCCTCCCACGCCAACTTGAGATTCAGTCGCCTTGTGAAAGGATCAGTAAGAATCAGTGAGCTTAGACATTAACAGAAAGGGAACATCCCAGGAGACGTGTTAACATGGGAAACACCCACATCCAATCGTGGTCAGGGCACTGCATCCTCGGGCTGCAGTACAAGCAGCCAGAAGCA
Organism: Cacajao melanocephalus; assembly: GCA_963573385.1. Classification (NCBI taxonomy): domain Eukaryota; kingdom Metazoa; phylum Chordata; class Mammalia; order Primates; family Pitheciidae; genus Cacajao; species Cacajao melanocephalus. Next base: position 115,703 of record CAUYLG010025389.1, read on the forward strand.
TCGCCTGATAAACCGTGTCATAACCCACATAGGGATACAATAGAAAGGGCAAAATCGGCTTGATGCACAGAAAGAACACCCAAGAGCATGCCTTGGTCACCACGCCTCTGCCTTAGATGGTGAAGAGTGGCCTGAGCAGCGCCTTAACAATCTGAGCCCTCATTACAGCTGAAGTTTTACAGAGACCCACCTCCTTCTGCCCTTCTTCCAACTTACATAATAGTTTCTGACAGCACTCAGTCTCCTCATGTAGGCATTCCTTTGGAGGAGAAAATGTGTTGACCACATGGCATGGATATGCCAGGCAGCCTGGCAAGTTATTCGTTATGTGTTTTTAATATTGGGACTCTGGTCAGTACGTGAGTCTCCGGTGAGTTTGGTTGACTTGAGTCTGCGCTTACACTGCTGAACACTACAGTTGGTCCCCTATCTTATATTGTAGGCTCCAGAGCAGACATTTTACAAGTGTTGTATCACCTATTCCTGATTATAATCCTCCAGGAGGTGTTATGCCCATTTTATAGATGGGAAACCCAAGGTTCAAGAGACTTCACATGACTTGTCCAAGATGACACAGGTTAACCAACTTTATTTTTATTTATATATTTATTTATTTATTATTTTTTTGAGACGGAGTTTCACTCTTGTTACCCAGGCTGGAGTGCGATGGCGTGTTCTTGGCTCACCACAACCTCCACCTCCTGGGTTCAAGCGATTCTCCTGCCTCAGCCTCCCGAGTAGCTGGAACTACAGACGTTCACCACCACACCTGGCTAATTTTTGTATTTTTAGTAGACATGGGGTTTCACCATGTTGGCCAGGCTGGTCTCGAACTCCTGACCTCATGATCCACCCACCCCGGCCTCCAAAAGTGCTGTGATTGCAGGCATGAGCTACCATGCCCGGGCTTAGGTTAACCAACTTTAGATACACATGTGAAACTTGGGTTTGGACACCCACAAACATGGGCTATGGGGTGATACTATCTTGTCACAGGTCCTCACTCTTCAGAGGACACAACTTAGCCGTGCCTGGACTCCTGAGCTGCAGAAACTGTGGGATCATCAACATGTGTTGTTTTAAACGGCTGTTTGTGACAATGGGTTATGCAGCAGAGAGAATGAAAATAACTACACCACAGAGAGAATCATCTTTAAAAATATGAACTATCTTGTGGTCACTCTGCTGCTTGAAATCCTGCATTGGGTTCTTCCCCATTGGGAGTACAGAGCAAAAGCCAAACTGCACACCAGTGCTTACCACATCCCTCCCAGTCCGACAGCCTCACCATGCCTCTCTTCTCTCTCCTCTCAATTCCTTATATGCTCCAAGCCACTTCTCAGAGAGCCTTCTCTGACCACATCTTCAAGTACACCCTTCCCCCACCAGTTACTCTCTTTCTTAATGCCTTGTTTGTGTGTGTGTCTTTAATAGCACCAACTGCAAATTGTAAAGAGTTTATTGGCCTCTTTATTTATTTCTTGTCTCTTATTGGACTGTGGGCTCATAGGGCAGGGACCATCTCTGTCTGATATATGGTGTCTCCAGCACACAGCAGGAACTCCACTGCTACTTACTGAATTAAAGATGGATCACCCAGCCATTCTGAAGCACCCCTTCACTCTTACATCAATCCTTTTATTTCCCTTGCCAACCCCACCCTGCAACCTATCTGCAACCACATAGCCTCTGCCGATTTCCAAATAGCCACATCTATTCATTAAGATCAAGTTTAAATATCTTAATCTGTATCCATTTTTCCAAGGTCCTTTGCCCTCTTTTTTTTCCCCTTTCACTTCAGAGCGTTTATAGCACCTTAGTTTGCTCTGAAGATGTCTAGCAGCTTCCACCTTGTGTCATGCCTATTTGTAAGAGGTGGATGGTTCCAAACATTCCTCTACTTACTGCAGTCTGGAGAAAGAGACCTCAAAAGAAATACAAATATGCAGTAGAAGTCTGGGGAGACATAGGTAAAGAGCTACTGCAGATTAGCGCAGTATGAATGGGCTCATAGGACAAATCTGGAGGGAGAAGGGCCAGAGAGAAGCCAACTGTGTTTCTCCACCTTCCTACTCCCCCCACCTTCCTGACTCAGGAATGGGACTGTTGTAAATGACATATAACATTTTATGGGAGGGAGGGGGAAGAAGATGACATGAGAGACTAGGCAGACGATGCTAGGTACTTTACAGACATTATCCCACTGAAGGCTGTAATCTCTTTCCCATAAGTGCCCCCACTTAAATATTGATACTCTGAGAAGATGAACAAGATCACAGAATTGAAGCTACTGTTGAAAGTCAGATGCGATTGCAAATCAAGTGCTCTTTTTACTATAGCACATTCCACTCCCACCCCCAACTTCCCCTATTGGGCTAAGGGGTATCTTGTTGGGGCTTGGGCATGACTGTAGGCATGACATGAGAGAGAGAGTGTGTGTGTGTGTGTGTGTGTGTGTGTGTGTGTAAGAAGCATGGAGTGGCTCCTTGAGCTGCTGCCCTTGGAGATTCCTTGAGGTTGCCCCACTCAGTGTTGTGGATTTGGGACTGAAGCTCTGAAGAGGAATGAAGAGGGCACAGTAAGCTCCCTTGAAGGAGCTTCCTGAGGATGGGGCAGAGTGTGTGGAGTATGAAAGGTGAAGGGCCAACGCAGGCCCGACTGACAGCGTTAGACTGGAAGCTCTGGGAATTGGGATGTGTCCTGGGTGACTTTGTAGACCCCACAATTCCTCCCACAGAGTACCTCCAGAGAGCAGGTACATGTGTGAGTGAGGGACCAGGCCGCACAGATCTAAACAACCACGACACGTGGTGTATTGGATTGTCTGGTCCAGATCCCAGAGATGAAGGTCATATCACCAAATAAAAAGCCCACACCAGGTCTCCGAGTGCTTAGTCCAGAGGTCTTCACACTGCCTCTCCAATCACTGCTCCTGCTGTGGTCACCAAAGTCTTCATTTAGGGGTGGCTAATTTCTGCCTGTGCCCATTCTCTTATAATGCTGTTTACTTTCTTCTAGGTTCCTGCTACCCCTTAGGCAGGATTCTTTATCCCCAAAACTTCACAGAGCAGAGCACTCAGATTTTGTGGCTGGGTCCTTTTAACTTTATTCAGGGAAATAGTGAAGGCCAGAGCCTGACAGGCATTGGGGGTGGGGATGGTATAGGAACCTCCTGACCCCCGCCCATGAGACACTTGCATTGTTCTTTCAGGCCAGTGAAAAGGAACAGTTCTTTCCAAAGAAATAGTTTAATACAAGTCAGGGTATTTTCCCCTCTCATATATCAGTCTTAATTGAAAACACCCTTAAGGGCCAGGCGTGGTGGCTCACGCCTATAATCCCAGCACTTTGGGAGGCTGTGGTGGGTGGATCACTTGAGGTCAGGGGTTTGAGACCAGCCTGGCCAACATGGTAAAACTCCATCTCTACTAAAAATACAAAAAATTAGCCAGGCATGGTGGCAGGCACCTGTAATCTCAGCTACTCAGGAGGCTGAGGTGGGAGGATCACTTGAACCCAAGAGGCAGAGGTTGCAGTGAGCCGAGATCGTGCCACTGCACTCCAGCCTGGGTGACTGAGCAAGACTACTTCTCAAAAAGAAATAACAAAAACCCTAAGTGCCAATAATAGCTATTATTTCAAAAAATAACTGAATGCAACCCGTGTGCCAGGCACTCTGCTAAGGGCCAGAGACAGAGGTAAGCCCAGTAGTGGTGAGACCTGCCTTGTAGAGTCTGGTGATGAGGATAGCTGTAAATAAGGAGGGTGTGTATTATGAAGGAGGCGGCACTGTGGGTGCTATGGGAACTGTGATTATTTTTTGTACCACCATAAAGCAAGGTGTTGGAATGTAGCAGCACTGAAAATGGTCTTTTTTCTTTTTTGTTTTTGAGACAGAGTCTTACCCTGTTGCCCAGGATGGAGTGCAGTGGCACCATCTCAGCTCACTGCAATCTCCGCCTCCCGGGTTCAAGCAATTCTTCTGCCTCAGCCTCCTGAGTAGCTGGGACTACAGGCACATGACACCATGCCCAACTGATTTTTGTATTTTTAATAGAGATGGGGGTTCACCATGTTGGTCAGGCTGGTCTTAAACTCCTGACCTTCTGATCTGCCTGCTTTGGCCTCCCAAAGTGCTGGCATTAAAGGTGTGAGCCGCTGCGCCCGGCCCGTCTCTTTTAATAACTGAACTGTATCCCATTCTCCTCTCAGGAGCACTTTTTAAGCCAGTGTGTGGTGAAGAACACAATTGGCCAAACAAGCCTTATTGTTCTTACTGCCATCAATCGATCCTAGCAAATACACCATTCATCAGAAGAAAGCAGAACAGCAACCAAAATGCAACCAATTTAGTTCCCTGATTTAGACCTTCACATATGTCATAAAGAACTTCAAACATGCCTGAAGAACCACTGCCGATATGAAGTGAAGTCCGTGTCTAGGTCTAATCAGAAGGTCCCTGAGAGATTTGGTTGTATCTACCAACACTTTATCTATCTATCTATCTATCTATCTATCTATCTATCTATCTATGTATTATCTATCCAACTACATATGTTTTTTGCATTCCCTGCAGAAATAAGAAGCTGTATTTCTATGTCTACCTGTGTCTAGTATTCTGTTGAATTTTGGCTTCTACTCTTGGACTAGCTGACTAGTCCTAGAAAGAAGTAGCCAGGAACAGCTGAGGTTAAATCTCCCTTTAGAACTGTGGTGCTTCACCTCCATGTGAACAGCAGATCTAACAGCCTTGAAAGTCTTTTCTCTACTCTTATGACCGTTCTCTATGGCACTTGGCCACCCAGATACAAGGCCAAAATACAGCTCGGAATGCACCAGTTCTGAGATTTTTGCCCTCCTAACAGGATAACTTTTTGGCCTCCACATTGCTCATGTCTGTTGAATTCTTCGTTTGCTGCTCTGACCAATCTTTCTCCCTCTCTCTGTATTTTTGATTTTCTAGCTTATGAAGTATGTAAGAATCACCCTGGGAAGAAATTTGACGTGCAGATTTTTAGGTCACCCTCCCTCCCTCATGTTGTTTTAACAAGCACACTGATGGTTCTGGCAGTCATCTCACAACGCACTTCAGGAAACAAACACTGGTCTGAACCAAGGCCAAACAGGCGTCCGCCCCCCTCGCCACTGCAGGGCGGTTCCAGAAGCCTTTCCAGCTGCATCCCCGCCACTCTGCCATGCAGGCTGTCAGCTCTGGCTCTTCTCAGCCTGCATCCAGGGAACAGCCCTGGAAATAGTCCTGGACTCAGAGTCAGTGCCTGGGTTCCATTTCCGTGTCGCCAATACAGAACTCAGGGCCTTTATGGGCCTATGTCCTCATCTGTCAAATGACGTGTTTGGACAACCTGATTGCCAAGCGCTAACGTTTGACCATTCCTGCTTCCACCTTTTTCCTCAGGCCATTCCTCCTGCCTGGAAATTCTCTGTTGAGCCTTGCCTATCACTTTCTCTCCTACCTCTAATGCTTGTCTCTCAAAATCCTGCCTGGCTTACAAAGCCTGTTCAGACATTACCTCCTTCATGACACCTTCCTTGGCCATCTATGCTCTACCTGAGTCCTCCTGTAAGTCATCTGTCCCCTGAGTGCAGACTCAGTCACACATCTTCCTTTTGTTGTAGATTTTTTTTTTTTTGAGACAGAGTTTCAGTCTTGTTGCCCAGGCTGGAGTGCAATGGTGCGATCTTGGCTCACTGCAACCTCCGCCTCCCGAGCTCGAGCGATTCTCCTGCCTCAGCCTCCCAAGTAGCTGGGGCTATAGGCATGTACCACCATGGCTGGCTAATTTGGTATTTTTAGTAGATACAGGGTTTCTCCATGTTGATCAGGCTGGTCTTGAACTCCCAACCTCAGGTGATCCTCCCACCTCGGCCTCCCAAAAGTGCTGGGATTACAGGCATGAGCCACCTCATCTGGCCCTGTTGTAGATATTGAATACACTTTTCCTCATTGGTTGATAAGCTCCGCGATGTCAGGAACTATGTTTTGTGCTGCATCTAGGCTAGTAACCTCTGTATTAATGAGTGTTGAGGATAGCCAATAAATACTGACTAAATGAGAATGAGAGTATACGCCGCCTCTGCTGGCTTCTGCCACCTTTTCCCCTGGAAAAGGAACATAACAAGCCTGCATTCATTGGCATCCGAATTGCACCTATAGAAGCGTATTTCAACCTGACAAGTGACAGCTGGATCTTACCACTTTCTGAACTGCTGAGAGCAGGACCCCGTTATCCTTTGCCCGTGTGTGGCTCTGATGATAAGGTTCTTGAGGGAGTGGACATCTCAGGCTCTTTCCTTGCCATTGTCACACATATCTGGTTGCACAATGAGAAACCTGTTTGGCCAACACCCTTAGCATTTTTGTATGTCCCAAGAATGAATGTCCCAGAGGTTCTGAAATCAGTCCTCTGTACTTGGGCAAATTATCCTGAACCTAAACCTCCTCTCCACCCCCACTTGTAGCATTCACACCAAGTGACCTGTAAGGCTGGGTGGGTAGACAATAAGCAGTGAAATGTTCAAAGCTGATGGGAAATAAAGTGTTCTCTAAATACAGCAAACAGTCTCCTTCTCTCCAGAAACTTGGGCTGGATTTCTCGTGCATTATCATTACGCTACATATAGAGGTCATTTTCTGCAACAACGTAATCTAGACCAGCAGTTCCCCCCACCTTTGTCTTGGTTTCAAGACCCATTTACACAAGACTATAATCTAGAACCGCCTTTTTGAATTTTTGGTCCCAAGACCATTTTGTGATCTAAAAAAATAGGGAGGACCTTGGGGACTCCTTGAAAGGGTCCTGGGAAACCTCATGAGTCTGTAGATCACATTTTTGAGAACCAGTGATCTAGACTGACAAAAATGTTGGCAAAATGTTAATTTACAAATTTGTATAGCTCTAAACCCCATAGGCCGAAAGTAAATGGCATACATTTAATCAATATGCATTATTGTAGAAAGATATTAAAGTAAGTACAACATGATTCAAAGCAGCTGCAGAAGTGATTGGAAACTATCAATATCTATGTGTAAGCACAATGCTAAGTACTTGATATGTAGTAGGCTTTTTTTTTTTTTTTTTTATAGAGATGGAGTCTTGCTCTGTTGCCCAGGCTGGAGTGCCGTGGCACGACCTCCACTCATTCAACCTCCACCTCCTGGGTTCAAGCGATTCTCCTGCCTCAGCCTCCCGAGTAGCTGGGATTACAGGCATGCACCACCACGCCTGGCTAATTTTTTGTATTTTTAGTAGAGACAGGGTTTCACCATGTTGGCCAGGATGGTTTCAATCTCCTGACCTCATGATCCATGCGCCTCAGCCTGCCACAGTGCTGGGATTACAGGCATGAGCCACAGCACCCGCTGTAGTAGGCTTTTTTAAAGGTTCTGAGTTGACTTTCACTTCACAATATCTTTCCTTTTTCTTTCATGATCAGGGGAAACATTGGATGGAGAGATGTGTCTGTAAGCTCCTCCAAGGTGATTTATTTATTCTGTATCCCTGGGCCTCATGCAGTCCTGGCTTGCAGCATTATCTCATGTTGCCTCTTCCTGTCCATCTCTGTCTTTCTCTCTCCTGGAGCGCTCACCCGTAGGGATCACTTCGTTGGCCACTCTGTGATGTCCAGGTGGGTCTGGCCAGTGGTGAGCCCCAGCAGAAAATGAGAGCGAGGTGAGGGTTTGCATTCCCTGGCTCCTCCCTGTGAGGTCACCTTGGGCAGGCTGTGTCCCTTCATAAAAGGCAGTTGCTTCCCTCCAGCCAGGCCTCTCTCCACAGCTCGCTCTCCTTGCAAGTTCTGGCAACTTCTTCCTCTTCCATCCTTTGGGCCAGCAGAGTTTCTATCCCTGCTGCAGCCAGCCCCGCTGTCCCCTGCATCCCCATCCTCCTTGTAACTCATCTCATTGTAAATAAGGCTTCCTTGAATTATTCTAACTTGAGGGAGCCATCAGTTTCCTGAAGTTGGCCTGATTCGTAGCCATTAATCATTAACTATTATTGAAAATTTTTAAATATCTGTTTTTATCCAGTCATTCATATGTTAAAAATATTTCTTCTTCAGGAGCTCCTTTAATTTAATTTAATTTATTTTCTCTTTCCATTGTAGGCCAGGGATGTTATTGCTTATAATCCTGTTTCATTCTTTTCCCTCTCCCTGCCCCCAAATGTGCAAAGATCGTCCCAAAGGTTAGTTCCTCCCGAATTCGGAAAGTTGGGACCATTCACTTCGGGAGGTGATTTCAGGAGGAATTACGGGCCAGGAACCCCATTGCTTAAAACTTTGTCACTGTTAATCTTCGAAATCTTCATGGAGATTATTTTGGAGCCTAATTTACATCTGGAATTGAGGTCTGAGGGCGGTTAAGGTTAAACGAGCTCTCACTACTACTCAGACAAAGCTATAGAAAGCTCTGGAGAGTCTCTAGTTAGCTTAAAACTCGAGGGAACACATCCTGAAGCCAAAACTGAGGCTTCTTTCAGCTGTGCTCTCTTCCTCTTTCGCATACTCCTGCCCCTGGGCTCAGAATCCAGCTGCATGCTAAAAAGGCCTGTGCCTCCTTAAGCCTGGAAACATTAGACATCCTAGCTAGCTTCAGGGTCTAACGCCTCTTTCCTTCCTAAGTCACTCTTTCACAGCCTGCACCTCCTCCAACTAACACACATTTTATGCAAAATCAGGATACTGGATACAAGATTCATCCCCACGGGCCCAGCACGGTTTCACTTGGCAGAGGTGAGAGTGGAAACCTAACTCCTGCAGCACAGCTTGCTCGACCCACAAAGCCTTCTTGGTAGCAGGAACCTGGCCCCATTTCCCCTCTTTCCTTCTCTGCTCACGTAGAACCCACATCCCTGGCAGCTTTGGAGAGGAGCTGTGACAACAGGATGGAGTGCTGTCATCCTCCATAATTAGCCAGGCAAGCAAGAGTGCTGTAATATCACTACACTGACAGCGCTCTTGCACCTAATAAATTATTCACGCCACCAAAGTGTAATCGCTGTCACGTTCAAAATAGGTCATTCACGCTAAGGCTGCTGGAGGTGAAAATTTCACAGCAATGGTAACAAATCCAAGAGCTTTGGTTTAAGCAAATCTCCAAAGCAAGTGGCTTCCCCAAGCACCCCTAGGTTAAATGTCTTTTATTGAATCCGGCTATATTTTCATTAGCAGCAGTGAGAAGAGCCTGAAACAGCTGTCTGCTGGCAGCGGTGAGAGTTGGGGGATGGAAGACTGTATTTCAGCCTCTTCCTTCACTCATCCTCCCCCAGAGCGCCTCAAGGGGCTGCTTGAGGAAGATAAATGTGAACACCTGCTCTCGTTTGTTCTCTGCACACAAGACGATGGCTAACTCACAATGAGGATAAGCCCTGGACATCTAGAAGAGCAGACGTACACAGGCCTCTCTGAGAAGTGCCTCTCAGCTGTGGGATTTGCATTCACAGAGGAATTCAAGTTCAACAGCTGCAGGCCGTGTGCCCCTGCATTTCACAACCGAATTCACACCCATTGGCGCCTCTCACCGCTGAGAACACAGTCGCCCTCTTGTCAGCAGGTCTCCTTTGACTCAAGTGCCTGGTGGAATACAAATATTGGACTGGTGATTTCAGTGTTTGGAGAGTTATTGTTGTGTTACTATGTTATTTTAATGCTTTTTGAGGACTTTCATATAGCAGGAAGAACAATTTTTCCCCAGAATTAGAATAAAGAGAAGTGATTGAAGACATAGCCTGTGGGATTTGAGTTAAAAGAAAAGCGGAAGATGGCCGATTAACAACAGCTCAGGATTGTAGCTCCCAGTGAAAGCGCAGAGAGCGAGTGGACGCCGCACTTTCAGACGAATTTTTGTTGCCCACAGACTGGGAGATTCCTGGCAGAGGAGCCACACGGGTCGCCAGCG
>CAUYLG010025392.1:0-15447 GCA_963573385.1 Cacajao melanocephalus
AAGAGTATGCAATTTTATTTGCTAAAAACAAAATTTATATGGAAATTAGGATTATAATACAAAGTTTTCTTTTTTTCTATTTTTAAAAAACTTTTATTTTAGGTGAAAAGGGACATGTGCGGGTTTGTTACACAGGTAAATTGCATGTCATGGGGGTTTGGTATACAGATTATTTTATTATCCAAGTAACAAGCATAGTACTCAATAGGTAGTTTCTCGATGTTTACCCTCCTTCCACCCCATACCCTCAAGTAGGTACTGGTGTCTGTTGTTCCCTTCTTTGTGTCCATGTGTACTCAATGTTTAGCTTTCACTCATAAGTGAGAACCTGTGATATTTGGTTTTCTGTTCTTGCATTAATTCACTTAGGATAATGGCCATCAGCTTCATCCATGTGGCTCCAAAGGACATGATCTCATTGTTGTTTAGTATTCCATGGTGCATATGTACCACCAATAGTTGTGCGTTTAGGTTGATTTCATGTTACTGCTATTGTGTATAGTGCTGTGAGGAACATACACATGCATGTGTCTTTATAGTAGAATGATTTATATTCCTTTGGGTATATATCCATTAAGGGGATTGCTAGGTTGAATGGTACTTCTGTTTTAAGTTTTTTAAAGAATTGTCACACTGCTTTTCACAATGACTAAACTAATTTACATCCTAACGAACAGTGAGCATTCCCTTTTCTCTGCAACTTCGCCAGCATCTGTTATTTCTTTGGCTTTTTAGTAATAGCCATTCTGATAGGTGTGAGATTGTATCTAATTGTGGTTTTAATTTGCATTTCTGTAGTGATTAGTGATAATGAACATTACTTCATAAGTTTGTTGGCCACATGTATGTCTTCTTTTGAAAAGTATCTGTTCATATCGTTTGCTGATTTTTTAACGGGATTTTGGTTGGCATTTACTTGTTAGTTTAAATTCCTTATAGATTCTGGATATTAGACCTTTGTTATATGTATAGTTTGCAGATATTTTCTTCCATTCTTTAGATTGTCTGTTTACTCTGATAATACATTCTTTTTCTGTACAGAAACTCTTTGGTTTAATTACATCCCATTTGTCAATTTTTGTTTTTGTTGCAATTGCTTTTGGTGTCTTCATTGTGAAATCTTTTCCAGGGCCTACATCTAGATGGTATTGCCTAGGTTATCTTCCAGGGTTTTGATAGTTTTAGGTTTCACATTTAAGTCTTTAATCCATGTTGAGTTGATTTTTGTATATGGTATAAGGAAGGGATCCCGTTTCAATATGATGTTGGCTGTGGATTTGTCATATGTGGCTTTTACCATTTTGAGGTATATCCCTCAATGCTTAGTTTAAGGGTTTTAATCATGAAGGAAAGTTGAATTTATTAAAAGGTTTTTCTGCATCTATTTAGATGATCATGTGGTTTTTGTCTTTTGTTCTCTTTATGGATAAATCACATTTATTGATTTGCATACAGGGATTGTGTTAGATTAGTTTTTTGATGTGCTGCTGGATTTGGTTTGCTGTTACTTGATTGAGAATTTTGGCATCTATTTTCATTAAGGATATTGTGTGAAGATTTACTTATTTTTTGTTGTGTCTCTGTCCAGTTTTGGTATCAGACTGATGCTGGCCTCATAGAATGAGTTAGGGAGGAATCTCTCCTCCTCAATTTTTTGTAATAGTTTCAGTAGGAATGGTACCAGACCTTTTTTAAATACATCTAGTAGAATTCAGCTTTGAATCTGTCTGGTCCTGAGTATTTTCTGGCTGGTAGGATTTTTATTACTAACGCAATTTTGGATCTCATTATTGATCTGTTCAGGGATATGACTTTCTTCCTGCTTCAATCCTGGTTGTATATTTCCAGGAAATTATTGTTTCTTCTAGGTGTTGTAGTTTGTGTGTACAGAGGTGTTCATAGTAGTCTCTGAGGGTTTTTTTTATATTTCTTTGGGGTTGGTGGTAAAATCCCCTTTGTCATTTCTAATTGTGTTTATTTGAATCTTCTCTTTTTTTCTTTATTAGTCTACCTAGCAGTCTATCAATTGTATTAGTTTTTTTTGAAAAACCAATTCCTAGATTCATTGATTTTTTGTATGCTTTTTTGCATCTCAATTTTATTCAGTTCACCTCTGATACAGGTGTTCATAGTAGTCTGAGGGGTTTTTGTTTTTCTGTGGGGTTGTTGATAATATCCCCTTTGTCATTTCTGATTGTGTTTATTTGGATCTTCTCTCTCTTTTTATATGTTAGTCTACCTAGCAGTCTATCAATTGTGTTAGTTTTTTTTTTTTTCCCAAACAACCAATTCCTAGATCCATTGATTTTTTGTTTTGTTTTGTTTTTTTTGTATCTCAATTTTATTCAGTTCAGCTCTGATTTTGGTTATTTCTTGTCTTCTGCCAGCTTTGGGGTTGGTTTGCTTTTGTTTTTCTAGTTCCTCCAAGTGTGATGTTAGTTTGTTAACTTGAGAGCTTTCTACAGCATGATAAACTTCTCTCTTAACATTGCTTTAGTTGTATCCTAGAGATTCTGATATGTTGTGTCTATTCTCATTAGTTTCATAGAATATCTTGATTTCTGTATTAATTTTATTGTTTACCCAAATGCCCTCCAGAAGCAGGTTGTTTAGTTTCTGTGTAATTGTATGATTTTGGGTGATCTTTGTATTGATTTCAATGTTCATTTGGCTATGGTCCAAGTGTGGTGGTTAGTAGGATTTTGCTTTTTTTGAATTTGCTGAGAATTGTTTTATGGCCAAATTTGTGGTCAGTTTTAAGAGTATGTGCCATGTGCTGATTAGAATAATGTATATTCTGTTGTTTTAGGGTGACAACTTCTGTTGGACTCTGTTAGGTCCATTTGATTGTCAAGTTAAAGTCCTCAATATCTTTGTTAGTTTTCTACCTCAATGATCTGTCTAATTTTGTCAGTAGGGTGTTGAAATCACCCACTATTATTGTGTGGGATTCTAAGTCTCTTTGAAGGTCTCTAAGAACTTATTTTATGAATCTGGGTGCTCCTGTGTTGGATAGATATGTATTTAGGATAGTTAGGTCTTCTTGTTGAATTGAACCCTCTGCTAACATGTAATGCCCTTCTTTGTCATTTTTGATCATTGTCAGTTTAAATTCTGTTCTGTTTGAAATTAGAATAGCAACCCTTGCTTCTTTCTGTTTTCTATTTGCTTGGTAAATTTTTCTCTAGCCCTTTACTTTGAGGCTATGGTGTCATTGCATGTGAGATGGGTGTCTTAAAGACAGCATACTATTAGGTATTGCTTCTTCATCCAACTTGCAACTCAGTGCCTTTTAATTGGGGCATTTATTCCATTTACATTCAAGGTTAATATTAATATGCGCATATTTGATCCACTCGTTGTGTTGTTAGCTGGTTATTATGCAGACTTGATTGTGTAGTTACTTTATAGAGTCAATGGTCTATGTACTTAGCATGTATTTGTGATGACCAGTAATAGTCTTTACATAGCTTGCACTCCCTCAAGGACCTCTTGTAAAGCAGGTATGATGGTAACAAATTCCTTCAGTTTTTGCTCATCTGAAAATGATCTTATTTCTCTTTTTCTTATGAAGCTTAGTTTGGCTGGCTATAAAATTTATTAGCTGGATTTCTTTAAGAATGCTGAATATAGGCTCTCTAACATCTTCTGGCTCTTTAGGGTTTCTGCTGAAAGTTTTGTTGTTAGCCTAATAGAATTCCTTTATTTGGTGACCTGCCCATTATCTCTAGTGGCCTTTAACATTTTTTCTTTCATTTTGATCTTGGAGAATCTGAGGACTATGTATCTTGGAGATGGTCATCTTGTATAGTATCTTACATCGGTTCTCTGCATTTTCTGAATTTAAATGTTTCCTCTCTAGGGAGGTTGGGGAAATTTTCATGGATGGTATCTTCAAATATGTTTGCCAAGTTGCTTGCTTTCTCTCTCTCTCTTTTAGGAATGCCAGTGAATCATAGATTTGGTCTCTTTACATAATCTTGTATTTCTTAGAGGCTTTATTCATTCTTCCTTATTCTTTTTTCTTTCTTTCTTTTTTTTTTGTCTGAATGAGCTATTTCAGAGAATTGTTCTTCAAGGTCTGAGATTCCTTTCTTAGCTTAGTTGATTCTGTTGTTAATACTTGTGATTGTATTATGAAATTCTTGAAGTTTTTTAGCTCTATGTATCAGTTTGGTTGTTTCTTAAAATAGCTATTTTGTCTTTCAGCTTCTGTATCATTTTGTTTTATTTCTTAGATTCCTTGGATTGGGTTTTGACTTTTTCCTGAAGCCCAATGATCTTTATTCCTATCCATATTCTGAATTTTAATTTTGTCATTTCAGCCATTTCAGGCTGATTAAGAACCATCATTGGAGAACTAGGGCAGGCATTTGAAGGCAAGAAGACAGTCTGGCTTTTTTGAGTTGCCAGAGTTCTTGCACTGGCTCTTTCTCATCTGTGTGGGCTGATGTTCCTTCAGTGTTTGAATTCACTGTCCTTTAGATGGGTTTTATTGCTTTTATCTTCTTTGATTCCCTTGGGGGTTTGATTGTGTTGTAAGGTGGGTTTAGTCAACTGGCTTAGTTTCTGGAAGATTTTAAAGGGCCAAGTCTCAGCTAAGCACTCCTGGGCTATGTGGTATAATTCTGGGGGGCTGGTACCAGGCTCCCACCTTTGTTCTCTGGCCCCTTAAATTTAGGCACCTGCCACGCTGGAGGGGCTGAGGTATCCCTGGTCCACTCACCACAACTCTCCAATGGGTGGCACTGTGCAAAGTGCTTCATCAGGGCAGTGGCAGCAGGATCTGTGTTTACTCATGCATGCCCGCAGCCATGGCAGTATTGTGGACTACACGTGTGTTGGCTGGAGCAGGGTGCCAGTAGGACTACAAAGTTTTCTTGATGAGCATACATTTAGAACAAGAAGAATTAGAAGACCTGTGTTGTAATATATAGACTATAGACTTTGGAATCTAACAGTGGATCTGAGTTTGAGTTCTGATTTTTATTAGTTGTATAGTTTTAGGTAATTTAAATTCTCTGAGTCCTTAGTTCTGTTTTATAAAATAGAGATAATAATGCCTATTTTTAGCATTGTTTTGAAGATTAGAGATTATATATTTATTGTTTGTACATTACAATGGCACTTTTTTCAGAATCTATTTCCTAGGGAAACAAATGGTATTTTTATTAGCTATTATCCTGATTCAAATGTTCAACATCAGTAACCTAGTATAGCCATTGCTTTAACAGGGATACACCTGGTATTAGGACCAGGTGGGTTAAGTTTAAAATGTGATTACAAACAGTTTTTCCTTTTCTTTTTTCTCTTCTGTTGTTGCTGTTAGGATATCAGCTAACTGTCCAATTTTCTTTTCTTCATTTGGTTTCTTAGTGTAAATTACAAATGTTATGTAGGTAACTTGAACATTTACAAGTGTCATGGCTTTAACATGGTGACAATAAACCAGTTGCCAATAAATGATCATAGATCTCTTATGGACACAGAAAATATTTCCCCTGAATCTTTATAGAAAAACATGTAATAAACAAAATTCTCAATATCTACCTTTCTAACTACCCTAAAATCAGCCTTCAACCTCCATCAGTATATTCCCTTACCCTCATCTAGTTTTTTTTTTAGTTGGACCAACTGTTTCTTGACATTTATATATATAATCTGTTTTCTGCCCAATATATGTGTGTGTATATATATATATATGTATAATATCATATCATATCTGTTTTCTGTCCAAAATGTTAGCCATTCATGGAACTGCTTCACAGTGCACCACCACACCAACTATCTTGGATATTTTGTATCCTTATTCAAAATAACTTTCCTGAGTGTACTAGTTTACTAGGGCTGCCGTAACAAAATACCACAGAATGGGTGGCTTAAATTACAGAAATGAATTTTCTCAAAGTTCTGGAGGCTAGAAGTCCAAGAATGAGGTGTTAAGAAGTGTGATTTTTCCTGAGGCCTGTCTCCTTGCCTTGCAGATGGCTTCCTTCTCACTCTGTCTTCATATGGCCATTGTGCATGAACATGCCTGGTTTCTCTTTCTCTTGTAAAAACACCACTCATACTGGATTTGCATATCCTAACGTCATATTTTAACAATTACCCCTTAAAGGCCCTATCTCTAAATATAGTCACATCTGAGATACTAAAGTTAGGTCTTCAACATATGAATTTGAAGGAGTGAGGGATGATTCCGTCAATAACACTAAAAAAGGAGGTCTGATTGGCTTAGTTTAGGCTTCTGGCCATAGAAATAAGAGAGTACTAAGGAAACAGGAACCTGAAAGACAGTAGAATAAGTCAAAGGTATTTTAAAAACCTAATAGTTACCATGTGTTTCCTGAGGAGGAATTGAAAGGCTGCTGTCTTATGTTGCTAGTTAATTACAGAGATGGAAGGTCTAGTTTTAGGTATTTTGTTTATTGTGGTAAAAACACATAACAAAATTTACCATCTTAAACATTTTAAGTATATAGTACAGTACTGTTAACTATCTGCCCGTTGTTATGCAACAGGCCTCTAGACCATGTTTGTTTGTTTTTTTCAATTGCTCCTTGTAGAGTAGGGCTAACCCATAGGCAGTATGCCCAGAGTCAGCCTAGAACATTTCTTATCTTGCAAAACTAAAACTCTATACCTTTGAGCAACAACGCCCCTTCTCTTACCCTGCTCAGCCCCTGGGGACCACAGTTCTACTTTCACTTCTGAAAGTTTGAATACTGTAGACACCTCACGTAAGTGACATTAGGTAGCATTTGTCTTTTTGTAACTAGCTTATTTCACTTAGCATAATATACTCAAGGTTCAACAATGTTATAGCATAGGTTTTTTTTTTAAACACCAAATAATTAGTTTCAGATATTTTTATAAAGGCAACACTAAACTTCACCAAAATATTTGCTCACCCTTACTTCATATTTCATGTGCATCATTTTTTGCATTTGTTTCTCTTATTATTCAAGTATCCAAAATTTTTTTCAAAGGAAATCTTAGCATAGCAAATACTGTATTATTAACCACATATGAAATAGTGTCTCTGTTTTGCGTTTTCATGAAACTTGTTACTGGGTTTACTTTAGGATTTCTTTCCTTCCTTTCTCACTTCATTTCTCTCTCCCTCCCATTTTTTCTTCCTTTGTTTATTGTATGTTTATTGGGTGTCTGCCTTGTATCAGCCATGTGGTAATAATTGAGAATCCAAGAGAAAATCTAGAGCAGCAAAGCTTCTGAGATATTACATATTTGAGAATACTTTATTATGTCTTCACATTTTGATAGCAATATAAAAGAATTCCAGATTTTAAATTCTTCAATATTTTGAAGACTGCTCTATTGCATGCTTATATTGCTATTGAAAAATCTCAAATCAGTCAAATTCTCATTCTTTTGTATGTGGTCTGTTCTTTTTTCTTGTGAATAACAAAAGAGATTCCCTTTATCTTGTACATTCATAAATGCCACTATTATGTGTCTCAGGGTGGGCTTTATCCTTATTTCTACTCTGGCATTTTTTGGGCCTTTTCAATCTAAAATATTTTACATTTAAAACAATTCTGGAAAATATAACTTCATTGTTTCTTTAATTATTTCCTCCTATTCAAGGGCTTTAAGAGATGGTTAAGTAAGTAGTGAGAAGCCATTGACCCACACTCTTGGAATATTGTATTACCATGGTTCAATTTTATAGATTGAATTTCTTTTTCTTTAAATTCAATCATACAGTGTGATTCTCTAATGAATAATAATGTAAATACTTTCTATTAGCTTTCAGTTTTCAGAATCAATTATAGGCAAAAAAATGAAAGAACTAATGATTGTTAGAGAATAAAATGCGAATTCTATAATCATTGGCAATAAAACAATAGTGTATCTGACTGAGATTGAGAGGTGAAAGGAGATGTAGAATGAGGTATAGAAGAATGAATTCGTATTTGTGGTAAAGAGTTAGGAAGTGCTATTTGAAGTTTTAAAAAAAATATGTTTGAAATGGTGGATATGCCATTTACTCTGATCTAATCACTATACATTATAATGTATCAAAACATTACTATGTACCTTATGTATATGCACAAGTATTTGTCAATTTAAAAAATAAAAATTAAACCTGAAAAAAACAGAAAAGTTGAAAATCAAGTTAAAATTGTGTTTATGCATATGATTTGAAGTTTTAGAGTAAACTAACCAAAATAATGTAATAAAGATTGAATGGGGAGGGGAGAGTATCAGAGGAAATGAACTGATTTCTTATCTTTTCTGGTAAAGAGGACAGCTGATAAAATAAATAGAAGTATAAAGATGTAAGCATATTGTTTGTAGTCATAGAGATAACCTCAAGAAGAACTAAATCCAGAAATAGTAGTCATAAAATGTTTGTATATGAGGGGCAAAATTGGGATTGGGAGACAGGAAGAAAAACTTGTTTCTCATTTTAAACTCCTCTATACTTTTAAAAGATTTGTTTCTGTGTATATGTATCTATTACTCTCATGACACAAATAAAATAAAAAGATTTTTTTTAAAAAAAGAAATTTCTGTCAGTCTGGAGAAAGATAAACATTATTTTCAGAATATTTGTCATGTTGTAGTTCTGTATCCACATCCCCAAAATATCTGATTATCTTGAGATTACCCATTGTATAATAATAACAGAAGGCTTATTGCTATTTTAAAAAATAAATGCTAGTTTTACTTTGTCAGTTAGGTTAAGGTTTTGTGGACATTTGTATTTTCTATCCCACGAATGGGTTTTAATTTAAATTTTCCATCTGAATTGACCTGGAGTGTTACTATGGGGGACAGTTATGAAAGTTCAAAAATAAAATTTAATAGATCTTTATATTTTGAGCCCTCAAATAATAATAGTAGGGATTTATTTTCAAGTGCCTTCTGTTAGGATATTTACTTTTACCTTGGATTCTTTCACAATAAATCTTTTTTCATAGTGACTATGCATTGTATTTATTTCTCATAGCAGCGCTCATCTAGACATACTTAAAACTAATTGCCTGAGTCTGGAGGTGAACAGTTTTTCTATTCTATTTGTCCTTGTTCCAGCAAATGAATGTTAGATTGTTGTTTTTTTAAGATAGTCTCTCGTCAGCAGGTTATTATGCTTAGGATAGTACTGATCCAAGTGTTTCCTTGGACTGATATTAAAATAGACTGAATTTTCAAAGACTATTTTTGTCATCAAAACCTGAAGCAAGTTACATAAAGAAAGAAAATAACACAGGATTGTAAAATTCAAATAACAAATTATATGTATACATAGTTATTTTCTCTCTAATCCTGCGTGCAGTTCCTTATTGTTTTCTGATAGTGCTTACAATGATTTATGTTTGCACTTGTATTTTGGACTAAGGCATTTAAATTAAATCAACAAAGAAAGAGAAAAAATATTTGAAGACCATTATCTTCATATCTCAAATTTCAAATTATTCTAGCACTATAAGTCAACTTCACACAAATCTTTGCGTGTCAAAAGGCTACTCTATGTCCAGTTTAATGCAAAGTATTATGGGCAAAGAAAAAGAAATAGTAGTTCCTTTCCTTGGAATGTGAGCCATACACCTGCAGAGATAGCATTCGGAGGAATAAAAAAATGCAAGATAATAAACTGTAATATAATACCTATATTTCAGTGTTGAAAATGTACATATTCTAACAATTCAGAAATAACAGAGAACAAGATGAACCAAGATTGTACAACTTGGTGATGGGCAAAGCATTTTTATCTCAGGCTTAAAGAGATTATGAAGTTTAGACTAATTGTTGAAAAGCAAATGTGCATCCAGGAGAAAGCAAGGATTTGGATATTTGGAAAGAGAATGGCTTCTTATTTGCTGTTTAGGGTACATGGTGGTACAAATAGAGTCTGTAATTATCAGCTTTTGTGTGTGTTGAAAACTCACGATCCCTACTTTTGTATGATATGCTCGAATGATGGTTATGGTGATTGTAAGTTCCCTTATGTTTCCTTTCTGTTATCCCTGGTCCTTCAATAAAGATATGTTACAAATTCTATTTCCTCTTTAGCTATGGAACTGGGATGATGTGCTATGAGGAATTAAAGAGAAGTATCTATCCAATCTTTATGATAGACAACGAATGGACAGGATTTGTTCTTCCAAGGCCAGATGATGGTAGTGGAAGCAGCCACTGAACAAGGACAGATATGGTCAGTCGTTAAGAGAATTGGGTGGACAGTTGTCAGCACAAAGGTAACAGTGCCAGGCTGAGGAAAAAGCTGGTGGAAGAATATGAGAGCACATGGGAAGGAGTACTTGGTGACATTATCATTAATCACTCAGGCAGAGTTTGAAAGGGAGCTGGTTTCTAGCAATAAATCCAGCAGAGCCTCATTCCAACATATTTGGGCCATATTTGTGAACATCATTTAGTATTCTACAGGTTGCATCCCTGCTTGCTTTTTTTTTAAACCACAATAAATAGGAGAGCTATTTAAAAATACTTTTACAATTTTAAAAATTCAAGTATTTTGAATTTGGGGGATAGAAAATATTAACTAGAATTAATATTTGAATTAATAGATTAGTTAATTAATAGATTTTTAACAGAATAGTAGCAAGGGCTCAAATGCCCATCTACACAATGAGAAGATTAGATAAAACAACCTCTTATTTTCTTTCTTATAAAAATCTTAGTCTACTCTCACTCAGCCATACATATCTTCCATCCATCCTCCAATGGCAAAGGCAAGATCTTTCATTCACTATACCTGTCTGCTCTGTATTCTTAAACTGAACCTTAAAAGTGTATTCACAAGAGGTTATTGCTTCCTGCAATCCCAGCACTTTGGGAGGCCAAGGTGGGCAGATCACTTGAACTCAGGAGTTTGTGACCTGCCTGAGCAACATGGTGAAACTCCGTCTCTACAAAAAACACAAAAATTAGCTGGACGTGGTGGTGTCTGCCTATAATCTCAGCTACTGGGGAGGCTGAGCTGGGAGGATCACTTGAACCTGAGAAGCAGAGGTTGCAGTGAGCCGAGATCGTGCCACTGCACTCCAGCCTGGGTGACAGAGTGAGACCCTGTCTCAAAAAGAAAAAAAAAAGTATATTCACATAAAACTGGAAATTAAGTCACTTAACTTATTTCTCTGAAAGAACATGTTGAGCTTACTATTCTTAATCTTTGTGTTAAAATGATTAATACAAATCAAGGTTTACATTTTCATTTCATTGTCCTATGTGAAAATTACTTTATTACTTAAAATAAACGAAACATTTATTTGGCCACATAACAGAAATGTTTATTTCCACAAGGTTTATTTTTACAATGTTTTCTATAACCAACATTGTAGAAAACATTGTAAAATAAAGTATGGAGATTAAAAACTATTGACAATTTTAAAAAATGACCCAGAATCTCATGTTTTTTAAGTAATAAGAGGCAACTTTTTTTTTTTTTTTTTTTTTTTTTTTTTGGTTTGGGGGTTAATATTTTATTATTGTGTGGGAGTTATTTTATATTAAATATTATTTTTAAATTAATCAAACTTCACATAATCTTTTTTTTTTTAATTCTTCACAGGTATTTTTTTTTTTTTTTTTTTTTTTTTTTTTGCATTTCGGTCTTAATAGTTTCTTATGCTGAGGTAGATAGATTATATTAACATCCTTAAAGAAATATAATCATTTTACTTAATATTAAAACTCAAGCATTTTCTCTGGTCAGGCAGTATTTTTGGTGACTGCTGTGTAATGTGTCTGTGTACCATATTTTATACAATGTTTCCTATTATTGTACCTTCAGTTTATTTCCATTATCTGCTATCATAAAAAATTTATAAAGAATATTTTAAAATATAGATATTTGACCACATATTTAATTATTTCCTTATTTTAGCTACACAAAAGAAAATTAATAAGCCAAAAAAATATGAACATGTTTAAAATTCTGGGATGAATAATGTTAGATTTTTCTTTTGGAAGTTTTCCCAGTTTACATTCCTACAAAAAAGTATGAGTGCTTGTCCTCATATGTTCTTGGAAATATGGAACAAATAATTTTTAATTTGATAGGTGAAAATACTATTTTATTGTAATTGTACACTGCATTTCTTTGGTTATTGTTTTATATGTTTTGCCTATTTCTTAAAAAGTGGGCTACGCTTCTTTATTATTACACTTAGAGAGTTCTTTGCAGATACTGAATACAAATCCTTTATCAAATATGTGATTTGCAAGTGTTTTTTCCAGTTTGTGGCTTTTCTTTTTATTCTTATAATAGCACCTTTTGCAGAAGCTATCATTATACTATATTTTCTGCATTTGTATCACTTTAGTTAAAATTAAAAGGAGCAACAGAGAGAGAGAGAAAGAGAGAGAGAGAAAACGAGGAAGAGAGGGAGGAAAGAAAGAAAGAGAAGGTAGGGAGGGACACAGGGAGGGAGAAGGAAAGAAAGGAGAGGAGAGGGGAGGGGGGAATGGGGAGGGGGGAGGGGGGAGTGGAGGGGAAAAAAAACCTATTGGTTTAGGTTGGTTATATGCTCATGTCTTGGCAGGTTAGGTGCTCATCAAAGACAGGGTACTTTGATATTTTCACCAAAAAGACGCAAAAATGGGTGTTCATCAAAAGGAACAAGAAAAGGGTAATGATTGTGTAGTTTTGTCTGATGAAAGCTATGGGCTCTTTACTAGAAAAGGTACAAATGTAATACATAATGTATTTTATCTACAGATTTTTAACAACATTTACAAACATGGTCAGGATGAGAACACTGGCTTGATAATTCTGGAAATACAACTCTATAGCCTATAATTTGCTTTATTATGATTGAGAAATCTGACGGTATCCTAACCTTCCTTGATTCTGAATTCTTTATACTATGTCTTAAAATGACAGTGAGCTTTTTATTTTTAGTTGGAGACATCATAAGACCTTCCAGGCTTCAGATCTTTAAAAAACATTTCTAGATATCATTGTTCAGTTTTATTTTTGATTCCTATAATTATAAATTTGTGCCATGTTATCTCTTTTATAAATCACATTCATATTCATTTTCATTGTTATTCTATGTGTATTCCTTAAGTTTATCACTTGTTTCACTATCAAATTTTTCTGTAATGTTTCAATAATATATTGCTTCTGTCTATTGAATTGTATTGAGTGATTTATATTTTTCAAATAATGATTTGAATAATTCTTTTCAGTCGAATTTCACTCTTATTTAATAGTTTCACTCTTATTTCACTCTTATTCAATAGTTGCTAATATCATTGAGACCTGCTCTAAAACTATTGGTTTGGATCTCTGGATATTGCAGAGAAGGACTTGACACAAGCCAAATTTGAATATTTATTTACATACCATAGGCTGTGCATATTGGTTTACAGCACTTTATTCTTATGCAACTGTAACTATATTGACCACTTCCTCTGAAGCTAGGACAAGGATCAAAATCATATCTGGTTTTTCTTTTCATATAGTAATTTTTTTTAACCTAGCTTCTCTCTAAATACAGTTATATCTTCAGCCTAAAGAAATTCCTCTGTCCCCTTTTAGTCTCATACTACATGCAAAACTTCTCTTAAAAATATCATAAGACTGTAAAACAAAATATTTATTTTCACGGTTTATGTGATGGTTAATTTTATGTGTCAACTTGACTAGATTAAGAGCTGCCCACACAGCTGGTAAAAACTTATTTCTGGCTGGGTGTGGTGGCTCATGCCTATAATCTCAGCATTTTGGGAGGCCAAGGTGGGCAGATTACTTGAGGCCAGGAGATTGAGACCAGCCTGGCCAACATGGTGATATTCTATCTCTACAAAAAATAGAAAAATTAGCCAGATGTGATGGTGTATGCCTGCAATCCCAGCTACTAGGTGGCTGAGGCACAAGAATTGCTTGAACCCAGACAGCAGAGGTTGCAGTGAGTTGAGATTGTGCCACTGCACTCCAGCCTGGGCAACAGAGCAAGTCTCTGTCTCAAAACAAACAAACAAACAAGCAAAAAACCCAAAACACCTTATTTCTGAATATGTCTGTGAGGGTGCTTACTGAAGATATTAGCATTCAAATTGGTAAACTGACTAAAGAAGATCCTCCCTCACCAATGTTGGCAGGCTACTCAATCTGTTGAGGCCCTGGATAGGACAAAAAAGTGGAGAAACTGAATTTATTCTCTCTTTGTGAGCTGGGATATGCATCTCCTCCCTTTGATGCTGTAAGACAGCAGTGCTCCTGGTTCTTTGGCCTTTGAACTCAAAGTGAATTATACCATTGGCTTTCCTGGGTCTCCAGCTTGTAGACAGATCATGAGACTTAGCCTCCTGAATCGTGTGAGTCAACACCTATAATAAATCCCCTCATATTCTATGTATATCCTATTGGACCTGTTTCTTTGGATAATCTTAATATATTATATCTGCTGTTACTCCTCTTATTCTCTCTAGTCCATTGGTCTTTCACAGTTTTGTTGAGTGCTTCATCATATCTGATCTTTTGTGTCCCGCACTTAAAATATTCTTAAATTTTCTGTTTTGCTTCTTCATTCTACAACATCTCAATAAGTAGAATGACAAAAGATTCTCCTTGAGAAGACATAATATCTTCATGTATTTCTGTAAGATCTATTCTGGGCTGAGATTGACTTCCCTCTTTTTACTTTCGTCTTTTCCAATTTTCTCACTATTGTCATTTAATTATTACTTAACAATTTTTTCTATATCTAATTCATATTATTTGTTGATCTGTGGCAACTTCGTGTTAGAGGATGCTATTTTTAAAAATCTTTTCCAGTTGATTTTGCTTGCAGATTGCACTCTTAGTTAGAGACAGATTTCTTATAATCATGTTGTTAAAGAATTGCTAGTCTGGGAAGCTGTCATTTAGTTTGCCTAAATTACAAAAAGTGAATCGAGTTGGTTGGAATTCCCTTAAATGCACAATTTTAGTTTATATAGATATTTCTTAGTTGTGACCTATCAGATTTAGAGTCTGAAAAAAGTCCAAATTCTCTACTCCCATAAGAGGCTTACATATTCTTGTTGTTAATATTTTAGATTTTATTATATGTATTTTTCTTGTCCTGATGCTTTCATGATAATATTTCATTAATTAATTTTACAAATTAAAATGAGAAAATGTTTTTGGGTGCAATTTTTTTATTGTACTTTAACTTCTGGGATACATGTGCAGAATGTGCAGGTTTGTTACATAGGTAAACACCTGCTATGGTGGTTTGCTGCACCCATCAACTCGTCATCTACATTAGGTATTTCTCCTAATGCTAGCCCTCCTCTACCCCCCCATCCCCCAACTATCCCTCCCCAAGTCCACCACCCAGTGACAGGCTCCAGTGTGTGATGTTTCCTGCAAAGGACATGAACTCATCCTTTTTATGGCTGCATAGTATACCATGGTGTATATGTGCCACATTTACTTTATCCGGTCTATCCTTGATGGGCATTTGG
>CAUYLG010025393.1:0-13411 GCA_963573385.1 Cacajao melanocephalus
TCTTTTAGCTCACAGAAGTTTCTTATTATCCACCTTCTGAAGCCAGATTCTGTCAGTTCGTCACACTCATTCTCCGTCAGGCCTTGTTCTCTTGCTGATGAGGAGCTGCGATCCCCTGTAGGAGGTGAGGCATTCTGATTTCGAGTGTTCTCAGCCTTTTTGCACTGGTTTCTTCACCTTTTTTTGGGTTTATCCACCTGTCGTCTTTGTAATTGCCGACTTTCAGATTGGGTCTGTGTGGCTTGTTGTTGAAGAAGTTTTTTCTGTTTCTTAGTTTTCCTTCGGCAGACGTCCCTTCCACACAGAGCTGGGCCTTCCCGGGTTCAGCTGTGCTTACTGTGAAACTCTTAGTCCTCAGCGCTTCCAATTGCTGTTCTCCTTGTGGGGATGGGACCAGTGAAGCCTGACTCAAAGGGCACCTAGTCCCTATACTCTGCACTGAGAAGCGCCGCACCAGTGTGCTGGCAAAACAGCCATGCCAGCCGAGAGTCGTGCTAGTGACCCGTGTGGCTCCTCCGCTGGGTATCTCCCAGTTTGTGGGCAAAAGAAATTCGTCTGAAATTGCGGCATCCACTCGCTCTCTGCGCTTTCAATGGGAGTTACAATCCTGAGCTGCTGCTAATCGGCCATCTTGGATCTCTCTCCCTTTTTGGATGTTAATAAAGGAAAAGAGAATACAGTTAGAGCCAGAAAAAAGGAAGCTGCCATCCCATCCCATCGCCTATCCCATGAATCACCCATGTGGATCACTGATGCGACTTATGGGCATGGTAGGGACTCGGCAGGACTGCACTCACATGGGGGATGAGGCAGCAGGAGCGGACCGAATTGCTGAGGCCCATCCACTGCTGGTGGTTGGCATAGTCTCTGGGGCGCAGGAAGTACTGGAGGCCCGAGTAGTTGGGCTGCTCATAGAGCATCCAGCAGCTGCTGTCCACGTGCACCGAGTTGCTCAATAATAATAATTTTTAAAAATAAATACCTAGAAAGGATTGCTTTTATTTGAAAACCATTACATTCAAATAAATATATGAAAACCATCGCAAAGAAATATTTGAAAACCATGTGCCTTTCCTAATGCCCTACAAATTATCTACTAACTACAGCAGATAATGAAATTGTTTTATGTTTACATATCAGTTTGTATGAATTTACTGGCACAGCTAGCTGTTTCCTCGTGAAAAGAATGATCTTCACAGAAAGAAACACAGGCTTGATAAATTTTTATGTGATAAATTCTGGAAAAGTTGAGTCATGACACTGTAGCAAAAAGAACAAGAATGAGGGAGATACCACATGGAAGCTTCCTGACAACCAGGGGTCAGTCTGTGAACTTGGGCCCAGGAAAAGGAGCTCTGAATTGCTGGCAAAGAGAATGTACTCAAAAAGGACTTTCAGAAATTCATAGTCTGATCCAGATGCTGATTTCAGTTTGAAGCTCTGTTTAGAAGTTTTCTAAATAGTTCTTTGTTGCCATTGTTTGAAGAAGAATTAAGGAATGATTAGTTTATTTTTAAAAATCATTGATGATTAATACAGTTATTCATGATGCTTTTTAAATTTCAACTTTAATATATATAGCTTTATGCAGAACAGATCCCTTTTTAAGTAAAACTTTTCATAAGACTGAAAATAAATAGCATGTCTGTCTATATATGTGTATATATATATTAATAAATCATAGAAAAGATTTTTTCTTTTTTGTATGAACAAAAGGAGATACATAGCATAAGAGACATTAGGCACAAATCTTAGAAGGAATATAATTATAAAACCTATTTTTATCCTCTCCTCCCCTAAAGCTCTACTAAGTTACTTAAGCTTTTCCTCCAAGCTCTAGGTGTAGCAGGGTGTGACCCAAAAACAGTCATAGGAAATGATGCAAAGTAAAATGAAGAACTGAACTGCTGTCAAATAAAGAATGCATTACTAAGTATGTTGGTGAAAGAAATGAAAAAGCTGAATCACCAGGGTCTCAAAAGTACTTTCTCCTAAAAGCTTGTAACATGTTTTTTTCAAAAGAATTTGGAAAAACCTACTTCTTCCAACTGACTTATTATTTGAAGCATTTGATCAACGTTGAGACTATTCCCAAGAAAAAATTCAAGTAATGAATTTCCTAATAACTGGATTTCTTCCTGAAGTATATTTTTAAGCCATTCTGAGGATAAAATATTTAAAGCCATGATCTTCTCACTCTGTCATATGAACTCTGTAATTGAGTTTGTCTCAGTAAAAGGCAGCTGCAGTTCCCTAACACCGATCACGGAAAAGTACCAAGGTTCTCAAAAGAGATAAGAATATAAATACAGTGTTATTAAGCGTGACTATTAGTCATCTGAAGAAGAAAAAGTAACTCTGTTCATCTCAAATCTCTTCTATTAAGGCCTTACAAACCGTCTTCATATTTAACATAAAACTTTTCTTTTAAAACATTTGTAGCATTCCTATTAATAGCAGAAAATAATTCAAAGGCAATTCATGCTTCAATTCATTAGTGATAGCAGTGGTGAAATGCAGACTATGCAAAACATGTATAAAACACCTGCCATTCAAGTCAGCATGCTGAAATAGACACTACACGTAAAGTAAAATTTCCAATGTCAAGGCAATGAGAAAAAGAAGAAAGCAGAGGTATATTACATCATACAGATTTCAAGATATTCAAATTCTAAGTTACATTTGTGATAAAAACATATATTTACTGAAAAAGAAAACTGACTCCAAAATGGCAGAGGAGAAAGTAAAGTTACAATTAAAGGTTAAGAATTGTTTTAAAATTGCAAGTTTTTAAAAATCAAGGTATTCAAGTATAAAGTATTTTAAATATCTGCCTTCAAATAATTAAGTAAAACCAAAAGATGTTTTTTTTGCTTTTTTTTTTTGGAGATAGGGTCTCACTCTGTTGCCCAGGCTGGAGTGCAGTGGCACAATCATGGCTCACTTCAGCCTCAACCTCCTGGACTCAAATGATACCCTCCCCTTAGTCTCCCAAGTAGTTAGGACTACAAGCAAGTGGTACCATGCCTAGCTAATATTTTAATTTTTTGTAGAGATGATGTCACACTATGATACTCAGGCTTGTCTTGAACTCCTGGCCTCAAACAATCCCCCTGCCTTGGCTTTCCAAAGTGTTGGGATTACAAGTATAAGCCACTGTGCCTGGCCCAAGGAAAGATATTTAAAAAAAAATAATCAGGGAGCAGGGTTGTTTCTTTTTTGTTTGTTATTGAAAAAATTTAGTCATTTCTTTATCAAGTAGGCATTAATAGTTACAATAGAAATTAGACTTCTGACTAAAATAATCACGGACTAAGATAAATAAAAATGTCAACAAATATTGTTGAGAAGTCGTAATTCATATCTTGCTGTCTATTTCTTTGTGCTGTTGTCACTCATGTCTTAAGAAGCACATGGACACAGGGAAGGAACATCACACACTAGGGTCTGTTGAGGGGGTTAGGGGAGGGACAGCAGGGAGTGGGGAGGTTGAGGAGGATAACATGGGGAGAAATGCCAGATATAGGTGATGGGAGGATGGAGGCAACAAACCACATTGCCATGTATGTACCTATACAACAATCCTACATGATCAGCACATGTACCCCAGAACCTAAAGTACAATAAAAAAAAGCATCATACCCTTGACAAAATAGAAATAAGAATATCTAAGAATACTGTAGCCTAGAAAAGTGTTTGTCAATTGCTTATCTTCTTGAGAGCCTTTAATGTATCTACATTAAATAGGTAGTTATATAAATCAAGCCTCAATAAAACTCATTTTTTCTGAGAAGGAAAATGAACAAATACTGAACATAGTTGACCTTGACAACTTAAAAATAACAAAAGAGTTTCATTTATTATAGAAAGTTAACAACAAATGACTGCTAAAATAAAAAATAAATAATACTAAATTATAAAATTAAAAACATTGGTTTCTAAAAACACGGTAATAGAATATTTGTAATATATATTTAAAATATTTTGTCTGTGATTTTTAAAATATGCATAAAATGCATTTACATATAATTAACCTTATGATAATAACTCACAAAATTCTACTGGCTTCCTTTTATACAAAATGAAGATATTCAGTTTAGAGATCCCAGAGATTTTAGAGGTCATCCTTATCATATAAATTTCTATTTGTCACCAAAGAAGGAAAAATAGATATTGTATAGCACGTTCAAAAATAGACTGGTTTTATGTTTATTCTATTTTTAAAAACTGGAAATTAGGATACAAAGAAAGTACGTCAGACTTGTTTTTGCTTTCCCAAATTACCGTTTAAAGGATAAAGCAACTGTTTGCTCAGATGTAAATTACCTTCACTATATTTGCTTCTTAGAAAAATTTCTTTCAAATGCCTATCTTAGTAAGTGTTGAGATAATTAAATCACCTTTTTTAGAAAGCAAGGATGTAAGACAGCTCCTTTGAATAAAATAATTGAATATTTCTTTCCACAGTCTTACTCTAGTTAATATCTAATTTCTAAAATTATTCTCAAACACTATCTTCTTTTTATTATTCTTTTTAAAAACAACTTTATTGAAGCATCATTGATATATACAAAGAAATGTGCATATTTAATAAGAATATGATGAGTTTGGACATACACATAATACCATCACTACAATCAATATAACAGACATATCCAACACTTCCCAAAGTTTCCTCATGCCCCTCCTTTTTTATTTTGTTTTATTTTTGTGGCAAGAACACTTAACACAGTGTCTTCACTGTTTTTTTTCTTCGATGCACAATACCATATTATTAACTACAGGCACAGTGTTAAACTGTGGATCCCAAAAATTTATTCATCTTGTATAACTGAATCTTTATGTTGATTCAACAACTCCTCACTTCCCTCATTTCCAAGCCCCTGGCAACTGCTTCTGTGACATTCTTTGCTTCTGTGAGTTTGACTATTAAAGATACCTCATAAAAGTGGTTTCTTGCAGTATTTGTTCTGAGACTGGCTTATTTCACTTAACATAATGTTCTCCAGCTTCATGCATGTTGTCACTAACGGCAGGATTTTCTTTTTTTTCGAGGCTGAATTACAGTCTGTTGTATGTGTATATCACATTTTCTTCATCCCTTCATCTGTGGAATGACATAAGTTGTCTCCATATGTTGGTTATTGTGAATAATGCTACAGAGAACATGGGAATGCATTTTCTTTTCAAGATACTGATTTCAATTATTTGAGATAAATACTCATAAGAGAGATTGCTACATTATCTGGTAGTTCTATTTTTAATTTTTTGGGGAACCTCCATACTATTTTTCATAGCTACTGCACTATTTTACATTCTCACAAACAGTGTATGATAATTCCAAAATTCTCCACATCCTCACCAATATTTATCTTGTATTTTTTGGTAACTACCATCCTAACAAATGTGAGGTGATAATCTCATTGCAATTTTGATTTGTATTTCTCTGATAATTTGGTGATGTTTAACATGTTTTCATTTACCTGTTGGTCATTTATATGCCTTCTCTAAAGAAGCATCTGTTCAAATCCTTTTTCCACTTTTTCCCTGTGTTATTTGAATGTCAGACATTGTGAATTTTACATTGTTTGGTGGGTGCAGAGTTTTTTTTTTTCTTTTTTTCCTTCACACATTCTAAATAGTGATTTTGAACAGTTATCTTACATGAGTCAGTTAGATTAGTTAGAACCTTTAAAGGTTCTTTTATGCTGTTGGAATACTATATCCAATGCTGTGTGTGTTTGACGCCTTTTTTGCTCTGGCTGGTGGGAACAGGAATGAAGGCGATAGCTAACCCTGTGTGAGCTCCCAGAATTTTGTTAGCCTCATGTTACAAAGTTACTAATTAGATATCTGAAGATTAATAGAAGATGGTGACAAAGAGAGTCACACTAGGTCTAGATCACTAATGGAAACAGGGAGTGAGCATAGCAAATGGAAGACATGCTCAGGAGTGGATCACAATCACAGGCAAGATGCAATTGTGCTATTGCCATGTAAGCATCTTAGAGCATGAGTATAGTACCTAGCTGTCTCTCTCAGTTCTGACATTGACTAGCAGCCAATATTTGAAGAAACCTTCAAACCTGATGTTAGACTCCTGCTAATTTACAAGTTTTACCTAAAGACTCTGCTTGAGTAACCTGGAGAAAGAAACTGCACAGCACCTATTGATGACTCATTTCATTGAGAGTCAATAACAACTATCAGTTGATTTCCAATTTATAGACTATATTTGGCATTCTAGGTATTATTCAGACTTCATAAGGAAAGTACTGTCAACTCAAATGTGGGAAGAATGTTGAACAGCAGAGCTTCTGCGCTATCAGCCAAGTGGTAGATTTTCAAATACAGGATTGGATAAATTATTTTAAGCAAAAGGATGAAGAAAAACTCCTCAGATTAGAGTAAAGGAATTTTCCTGGCTTACCTTCATATAGACTAGGGCATTGAAATTTAAAATAAGAAGGAAATATAGAGTGAGGTCAAGTTATCATCCTTGTCTTTCCACCTTCACTTACACATCTAGGTTAATGCCTTCATGAGGAGAAATAAAGCTTTTATATGTAAGTTCATTCTGCCCCACTTTTAGCATCTCATTCTTGCTTTTAGATCTCTCTGCCCAGATTTAATTTGAGGTGAGTTTCCAAATTATTATTCTAAGCTTAAGAGAACTGGAATTATGAATCAACTGCTATTTCACCCAGTAGCAGAAGGTACAGTCACCGTTTCCCAGAGGACTGTGATACCACAGGATGAATTGTTTACCTGTGACTACTGCAAAAGATCTAGAACAATTCTTAACAAATTAATAGTAAATTAGGAACAAGGTCAAACCTGAGGCATTCTATTGCTTTGAGTATTTCAGGGTGTTTCATTCACGGAGTAATTACAAAGGCAGATTACTGAACCAATTCATAAAATAAAGGCTGGCCTTCCAGAAACTACATTCCCTTCTGAAGGTATTTTAAAATGAGGTTTCTTTCATTAATATCCTTTACCCCTTTCACCCTAAAAGACAAGCAAATAAAAAAATCTTACAAAATATCAAAGAATATACTAGTCCAATGAAAAGAAAATACATTAATGTCAAATATCTTCTCATGTGTAATTCCCTGTTACTGAAAACAAAAAAGGCCCAAGAGAACTAAATATGTATTTCCAAACAAAACAAACAAAAGCAGTGATCTGAGAGAAGACTGGAGATGTTAGAATTGTATTCTCAAGACTATACAGATTGACTGTGAAATTGTTTTTCCAAGAAATAAATCTGGGACAACTAGATATCAATGGTTTCCTACATGCAGGAGAGGAGGGCATATACATTATTCAGTACTGTTTTCCTAGAGTTTATGAAAGTTTTATACAGTGTTTTGATACCGAATTTTTGGGGTTTCTATTAAAGCATTTCGACTACTCTAATACATCCTATTTCTTTTTTGCATGGTGCTGTGAACACTCGTTCCATTCTTTTATTCTGTATTTTCACATAGACCATAACCCTTTCATTATATATTCTTTCTGTCAGTGTATATTTATCTCACGAATTCTTTTCAGCAGCATTGCTCTTTCTGCTTGACCTAGGATATAGTCCACTTTGTGTAGTGGACTCATTACAAAACTCTAATGAGGTAACATCCTGCCCAGCTCACCAACAGTAGTGGAGAAAATAAAAATCATTTATCTGCATTTCAATTTTATTCAACTCATGTCAATTCAGTGGGCATATTTAAACACTTATTATGTGCTTATCACTATGTTAATATAGAGCAGCCACACATCAAAGATACTTACCAGGTACAGTGGTTTGTATTATTTCACTTGTTCTCACAAAACTTTATCGTTTCTTTTCTCCCTTATACAGATGAGGAGACTAAGGCATCACTGTATTATATTGCTTTATATAGCTTTGGGAATTAGATGAGCAAATAATCTAGCAAATTTCCTACCTTCTAAGTTTTTTATAAATAGTTTCTCCTACTATATTTTTTATAGTTATCCAACTGAATGATCACGCAGAAAATTCAGAGAACTGTCATCTATGATTTTAGTGAATAACAAATATAGACACTACTGCCTGAAGAGCATCAGGCAGGAGAGGCAAAGTCTCCCATTATGAGTGGAGCTTGCTACGCTAAGTATCTTTACTCAGTAAACCCAGTGTTTTACAATATGATTTTCATTTGCTACTGTGGGAAGTTGCAGCTAAATTGAGAATCTTATGGTTGGAGACCTTGAAAGTTCCTTTAGTGCCTCAATCTCATGTTCCTTTGGAAGACTGCACATACCCTACTTTAGGGAGCTGATTTTTCCTTTTTAAAAAACTCTCTTGTGAAGAAGAATTCTGCACCTCCCTTAGCAAAATATATGGTATCTTGTTATACTTTAGGTCAGGAAATACTTCCTTGAAACTCAAACTCATCTCTTTCGTGTTTAGTAGAAAAGCAGTATGATAATATAAAGAATTTCTTTACTAGAAGGGACTTTGGAAATAATTTAGATTTATATTCTCATTTTGCAGATGAGGTAAAAAAAAATTGCATCAGAATCCAGCTTAGAACTTAGTACCCTTGATTTTTAGTTCAACATTCTTTCTACTATGCCATTATGTCTCCTTATGGCTGAACAGAGTGTCATAGCTTTCAAACCACTTCCATGCACTGTATGAAAGGTTGTGCATTTGTATGTTTGCCGTAGAAGTTTCAATAAGTTCCCATAATACTTAATATTACTACCACTTCATAATGTTAATATTTTTTAGAAATCCTAGATAAATGAACCTCACTGACATAGGTTTGCATACATATACAAAAATAAAAATGGTTTCTTAAAGGAAAAGGAGCCCATTAGTACCTTAATTAAGTCAGTCCATTAATCCCATAGAAGTTCAGCTCCATGCGAAGGACCACATAAAATTTCATGATTATCTGAGGAATCTAGAGATGTTGGGGCCTTATGTAACTATTGATATTTTAGATCCAAAAAACAATTATTGAATATTCAGTTGGTGCCCTGGAACAAAAAATAATGTTCATTGCAAGAAAATAAACACAGCCTTACTGAGTATTATTAAAAAGAGGTGAAAGTCTCTATGAGGAACAAGAAAGAGACATGGTGCAATTGATCAGTAACATAGGGAGATCAGAGGGCAAGTAATTCACACCTGAATAGGCATGGAGAGCAAAATTCCAAAGGAGAAGAGAAATTTGAGAAAAAGAAACTAAAGAAAATTTAAAGAACATCAGGACAAGCAGATACTAGCTATACATCTGGATGAGGAGTAAATCACAGATTTTGATGTCTTCTTTATGCTTTTCTTTGTTTTCCAAATGAATCCATATTAAATTTGTAATTTTAAAAAAACCTTGACCATATTCATACATGTGGTTTTGTCAGTTTTTTGTTGGATGAGAAATAAACAGAGATAGGAATTCTCTTTAAAGATAATGTTCAGAACAAAATACATACAATTAACTTATTAAATTGAAAAAAAAAAAAGAGTTTCTGGAAAGCTGGCTTGAAATAGGACTATCCCTGTGAGGTATAAACAAGGAGCATATGGATGGTGCTTAGCACTAAATTAAATTACTTCCAAGCCACTATTTTCATTTAATTAATTGTTTGAGTGTTTAGTAAAAGAATGACTCAAAATTCAGGTGAAAACATCATGTAAGAAACACTCTCTCAATCTCTTGTTCTTCAGCTGTCCTGTTTCCTTCCCTGAAATCAACCAACATAACTAGGTTGTTGGTTAACTTTTCAGAAATTATCTGCCATGTTTTTACTAACAAATATATAATGTTCTTTACAAATTATTTTGATACATTTTATATCTTTATTATGCCTTTACGTTTTCTAAATTTATAAATTTTTATACATAAACATTTTTACACATGTACAGTTTTAATATATTTTTATTCCTACTTATATATAACTCATCTTTCTTTTACATTTAGTAGCATACTGCAATGCTGTTTTATAATTTGCTTTGTTGACACTGTGCCTTGGATATGATTCCATATCAGTATATAAAAAACTTCTGCCGTTTTTTAATTGCATATTTTCCATTATAAGGAAGTGTTATAATTGTTCTTTTAATCAGGACCCAATAGGTAGTTTCCATCCTTTTACTGTGATGAACAATACTGCAAAGAGTATCCTTGCGAGCGGAACCTTCCTTCCAGGATGTTAATACCACTTCTACCATCTGCATTCCTGGCTTGAAAAGTTCAGCTTATTTCTCTTACTTTTCTTGCCTTAGACGTGTCTTTGGTTTGAGAATGTGATGTTGACATTTCCTGGGCTTTAGAGTTTCTCCAGTAAAATCTTCTTAAGGAGGGCAGCAGGAACATTATTAATGAGATTTAAAGCATGAGAGAAACCATCACAAATTTCCACTTCCTGAGATGAAGGCTTTGCATTTTAGGATGGGCTCTTTGAAAGCCAGTAGCATTGCATGTGTTCCTTTAGGAGATTATTGAGATTTTTGGGTGTGGTGTTCTACAAATGTTGGATCAAGGTTAGATTCACTTCTTATTTGGAAAGGCAGGATCAAACCTTTCATTAAGAGGCTGTTAACAGGTTTATAAACCTGAGTAACTAATTCCATTAGGTATATAATACCAAATAATGTTACTATGATAAATCACAGCATAATGGAGGAGCTGGAAAAAGGGCTTGACTACACTCCTTTGAGGATGATAAATGCATCACTAGTCCTGCAGTCTACTTGTCACTCATTTACTTTCCTAGAAACAGCAACTCATGCGATGCCAAAAAATCAACCACAGAAAAAAGAATGGGGAGAACTCAGAGGGCACAGGGTAGACCCTCAAAGCTATTTTCAACACCAACCTTAAAACTGAGAGATAATGTAAGACACTGAAAAATAGTCTGCTGTGAGGCAAACCCATTCTTTTATACCAAGTCCATGTGTCTCTCCCTTAGTCTATGACATCAGGTACTTGTTGTGATATAGAATACTACTTGTTGATGTTTGAAAGGAAGTTTGTGTAAACTAGAAAAAATTGTCATATTTATTTGCATGTGTAAACTTGGTATAATAGTAGTTTACAGCTACTGAAAAACCTACAATATGCCAGGATCTATGCTAAGCCCCTTACAGGGATTGCCTGTATTAATACTCTCATCAAGTGCTTTATTTTTCCCCATTTTACAGCCGAGAAAAGGAGGCACAGTCATATTAAATAACTTGCTCCAGATCACACAGCTAGCAAGCCATAGAATACAAACAAAACAAGGAATTACAACTAAAACCTCAAGATTTTAGCTTGTTCACCATGGTAATAAGTGGATACTTTACTCATAAATAAATATCTATTAGTCTAAGTAAAAATTCTATAAACCATTACATATATCATACAACGTAAAAATATATTGCAGTGATGCATTTTAACTATATAGTGATAAGGGTAAAATATTTTCTGCTTTGAATGAAGCAGACACTTCTAGAATTGAAGGCATCATCATAAAGCCTTTGAGTACTGCAGTTTCATAAACTATAAAATATAATAGTGTATCAAATAATTGTTAAGAAAATAGATCATAGATAGGATGCATTTGAACACAAGTATGACAAAGCTGAATCTAACTGGTGTAAATAATAAGGACATTCATATTTAGATAAATACCTGGCAGTCTAGAAGAATGACACTTTTAGGAAAATGCCATGCTCTGATTGGCATTAGCTAGGCTTTGAGGCATGGGGGAATGAAAGTACTATGGAATTGATCTAGAGATGAGAATTACTTTTTTCTAAGTCATGTCAGCTTTATTAGAGAACAGGTAGATAGATACCTGAGCCCCATCATTTCTGTTAAGAAAGAGGGAGGTTGAACAGATGCTGCCTTAAGTTCATTACATGTGATTATGTCCATTACAAGTCAAAAGAGGTAACAACCATGCATGGATATTTTAGAAGGCCTAGGTAAATTTTAATTTAACTCTTTCTTGAGGCATTTCTTGTTGATAGTTCAATTAATATATGAAATAATATCATTTGAAAAGCATACTTTTACATGTAAATCTTTTAAATGTCAACCTCCCATAGTATGACAGTTACTTAATGTTCACTTTCCTTTTCCATCCAGAATTGCTTTTTTATTTACTTGATTCATGTGAAAACATTGTACAAATTATAACCTATAGTTATTAAATGGAAAATATAAAAGTAGAAATTATTTATTTTTCTCCAAAGTTATTTATCCTTGTCAAGTTTTATTGAAAATCTAATAAGAATTAAGAATAGGGTAAGATAAAGCTACCTGAAAAACACACAGACAAAATACTATGAAGGTAAACCTTCGGATTTCCTAAAGCTGTACAAAGAATTTCTGATTCTGGTGTAGGACAGATGAAATCAATTTAAATATGTTATATTTCACTCAATTTAGTTCTTTGTTTTTCTTGAAAAACTGTAAGAAAATATTATCCATAAAAATTTCAAAAATTATTTTTGCCAGCTGTGAAAATCACATCATAAGCAGCTAAGGAAGCTAATTCTGTTTTGCTAAATTTGAGCAGATAGCTTAAACCTCTCAGTTCTTTTGGCCGTATAAAAATGGTAACTTTCCTAGGGTATGAGTGGCCTAGCAGCAGAATGGTAAGAAGGAGAGGTCTTAGGTGGGTAGTTGAGTACTTTAAGAGTGTATGGGTCATCTAGGGTAGGGGCAGATTTAAACAACTACCTTTTTTTTTTTTTTTTTTTTAAATGGGTTCTAGGAGAATAAGTAGGAGGTTTGTAACAGTGTCTGTCTGAGTATAGTACTGACTTCATCTGCTCTCCCTGATAAGATGAAATCATTCCCAATTGATGAAACTTCTGGGAAGGGATTTATGACAATTGAGTTCTTTTTTGTGAGGGTCTATTTTTAGACACTTAAGGGAACTCCAAAGAATGCCTCTTCCTATATTTGTTCATTCTCAGATGTCTTCAGTTCAAAATAATCTTTATGCTACTATATGTCATCTGGACAATCCTTAAGGGATTACATTTAGTTTTGCAAGAGAGAGGCTTTTAACCTCACTTGTTACCAAGAAAAGTGGTAACAAGTAACTAATTCTAAACATTTTTTTTCTTTCTGAAGAAACTTTTTTTTTTTGAAAGAAAGAAAAAGAGAGGAAAGAAAGTGACAGTGAAAGAAAGAAAGAAAAAGAATGTAAGAGAGAAAGAAAGAGGAAGAGAAAGAGGGAGAGAGAACAAGATTCTTGTTCTATTGCCCAGGCTAGAATGCAGTCTGAAAATGGGTATAAAAACCTCTTTTATGCCAATAATTGTACTTAACAATGGAGACAGGAAGGAATAAGAGATGAAAATAACAAACAAGCAGCCAACCAATATTTTATTTAAACCTGTGAAATGCTATGCAATTGCTGAGGAGTGATTTACTTC